>CM026565.1:14031899-14059227 GCA_015143295.1 Tetracentron sinense | reverse complement strand
TTTAAATCGAGTGCATCATCCATGGATATTACAAAACCCAAGTCACAGGGACCTTGAAGAGCCAACTTAACCGCAACTAAAAAATGGCTGTGCTTCTGTTTATAGCTGATGACTGAAACTTGTGTCCAAAGCTCTGGCAGCCCTCCACCCCCAAAATAGGTTCGAACCCATTGCCCGGTGCCCAATATATATAAATATATTTGGAAGTACATGGCCCTTGAGATTATTTATAAATCTCACTTGAGAAGGAAAGAGATAAGAGGTAGCGATCTCATGGCTATGGACATATGGGTATTTTCAGAATTTATCTCCACTATATAATGAGGATAGACCTTAAAAAACCATTGAACTGAATTTTGTCACTTCGGGGTCCATAACCCTATTATATATGACCAGGCTACTACCTATATTCAGAACCAAAAGGCAAAAGGGCCACTACTTGAATAGGCTAAATAGAATAAGAAAATAACATAATTGTTCATTTCCGAGCAATGGAAATGCCAATTACCAGGCATGCATGCAACATGTTCTGGAAAGATAATTCGTTGTGATAGATTAAATATGGTATTGTACTAATTGCTAACAAGGGCAGACATGAAAATTATATCAAGGAGCTGAGTACTTGTGGTTCCACAGCTCGTAAAACTGAAGCGTAGTTTCTGAGTCTTAGTAGTCAGGGGACCCGGTTGTATCCCTCTAGAAGAGACTATAACCAAAGAAGGCATGGCCCTTTTCAATAATAAAAGATATGCAAAGCACTAAAAAGCAAGATTCAATAACAATCAAAATAAACTGTAATTTCATAACTATTAACAACAAAAAGTCAAAAGAAATACCGTGAAGGTTTTAAAACCCAAGGAAACAGAGAAGAGGATGTAGAAAGATTGTCATTAAGTCTTGATTATTAGAAAACACCAACTCTGACTTCCACATTTACAAAAACAGATTAAGAGAGTGACATATCAGGAAAAAGAAATTATGGAAGTCTCATAAAAAAACGTTATATTACCCTTACAGAGCATATCACATATCTTACTTAATAGCCTGTGTCAAGATTTAGATTTTATGCAGGTTACAGAGATATGTACTAGAAAAAGTGTATAACTGTGTTCACTAAAAATAGGAAATTATATACCAATATGTAAAGGTGAGTCCCTGGATAATTAGCAGAGTTTTGTGTTAAAGTCTCATTCTTTCTGTTTTGTGTCACCATGAAGGTTGCAATCTCTATAAACTATACTATAAAATTGGGAAAACCTACACACCTATCTATGTCATAGATTCGAACAGAAGATGATATACTTTTAGTATGGTATGTATACAAGTAGACGATTACTAGATTAATGTTAGTGAAAACCTGACAGGGCATTCTCATAAAGCCTATATTAGCATGCTTTATGCATGCTAATGTGGAGAATATTTGGACGCTTAAATTTTTTTCAAATTTTTGAAAAAAGTCGCTATACAAATGAAAAATCACATCATATACGTTGAAGTACTAGTGGAGGCTGCACGTGCAAAGCACGTGCAAGCGATTTACAATAATCTTAAACATAAATATAAAAAAATTAGTAGTTGAGAGGATTTTTTTTTAACATTGCATTCGATAATATATTTATAATGTAAACATGCAGCATATTACAGTCACAATTTGTGAAAAATCAAGAGGAAGAAAAGATGAGATGTAAGAATATTTAAAAGGTGGGTAAAGCTTGCAAGGGTGGAAAGCCTCAAGAAACATCTCAAATTCTTCTTGATTAGATCATTTGGTGAAGCAGGATGAGAAATAGCTTCTAAAATAGTTTGATGCAACTGAAGCATCAGAATGCATCACGATGCTATTCTGTTACCATTAGCACCTAGAATATAAAACAAATCTAGTAAACAGTCATTTTGGGTTTATATTAAAGTTGGTCACATAACTATTTTGCTAAAGAAATTTTTAAAAAATGAAATATTATTGATCCTTACTCAATAGCAGTCAAGGTCCATGATGCTATAATCTCATCTGGATATTTAAACCCCAATCTAAATAAGGTGTTCTATTGTTCTTATGAATTACCTATTCTACTATAAGTACATAGTATCACAATGACCACCCTGCTCATTGTAAATTAATGAAATTAGAAACAAAGGTCTAAGCATAAATCTTCACAAACCAAGATCATATATTCATAATCCTAAAATTATAAGTAAAAACTGAAAGAGTCAATATTACCAACCAGTATAGAACTTCAGAAGATTGAAGACCAAAGTACCCATTTCAGAAATTATAAATACTGTCTACTCTAACCTTCTTTAGTGAAGTATGTAGCAAACACAAAGGTTCTTAAGAATGACCTTGAAACTTAGTCTTTAATTTCTCATTGGAAATTGATTGTTCCTCCGCTAATATATAAAAGGGTTTGATCTGGCGCATTATCTCCTTCAAATGAATCTATAAATTCTGCAATACAAGCGAGCAGTTTCATCTTCTGCTATCTGCTAAAATAACACAAATAGAGATGGATCAGTAAATGCAAGCAAGTCAAAGGGTGGTGAAATCTTACCTTTTTCTACTTGATTAGATCCTTTGGTCAAGGAGGACAAGGTGATTAGGTTAAGCAGGACAAGCTGATTAGTACAGAATTTGAAATTTGCATTAGGCTTATTGGCAACACATCCCAAAGAAATGGCTTCTAAAATCTTCAATGCAACTAAGATTCAAAACATAACAGTCCTCTTTTTATGGAAAGTGGAAGCATCAGATTTAGCACATAACAGCCCTCTTTTAATGGAAAGTGGAACCTCAGGATAAGACATGATTAAACTGAAGATACCAACATGTATTTTTTATTATGCATAAAAGGCTAAGGTTCATGTGTAAGTTAAACTCGCCTATAGGTGAGATCCGTGACATGTCAAGCAGAAAATTATAGATGATAGCAGTTGCTCTCACTGGGTTTGGACAGCTTCAGATCAACAAAATAGAGGACCAAGGAGCATATATGCAAAGCACTGACTGAAAAATGTGATCGTGTAAGATAATGAAATCGAAGCTCATACTATAGAAAAGATGGTACCAGCTTATGTTGCCCAATGCAATATTAATGAATGGTAGTATAAAGCACTCTACAACAAGCTCTTGCAGTTTCTTGATAAGACAAGCCCATCAACATTGATATGATGTTGGCATCCGCTAACCCTGTTGATCCTAGCTATATTGACATTCATCCATCCACTGTAGGCTCTCCCCTAACGTTTTTTGTTCATGTGTATGTCATAATGAAAAGGCACAATTTGCTTTCTCATTTCATCCCTTATTGTTTAGCAAATTCTAGCATGTTATCATAATGAAAAGGCTCTCCATCCACTGCAGGCTCTCCCCTAACGTTTTTTTGTTCATGTGTATGTTATAATGAAAAGGCACAATTTGCTTTCTCATTTCATCCCTTATTGTTTAGCAATTCTAGCATGTTATCATATACTACCCATGGTAGCCTTTATAAACACCCATTTAATTGAAGGGGAGTGTGTCATCTAATTCTCTGTTGTTGCAGAAGCAAGAAGCAGATTGACCACAATGATTAGTGAAACCTAAGAATTAATAGGCTGGACAAATTAATATATATAAACAGAAGAGCAAAACGATCTGATTCAGCTACAGGTAAAATGAGATATTTATGAGGATTTTGAAGGAACACTTACTATATTGACATGATGAATGAGCTTATCCAATTGTCTGAACAACGTGTGAGCATATTGATACTTAAAATATGTTCCCATGGTCCACATTATATGGTTTGTGCGAGTTATGTTAGCCTGAAAAGAAAGAACTGCAGGTAAGCCCCAACTGATCCAGCTTTTTTTCAAATGGAAAATAAAACTTGCCTTCATGTACTTGCTTGAGTGCAATAATCAAAGCTTAGAACATCAGGATGTCATAAAGAGAGGACACATGGCATCTCAAATAGGGACTATTTTTGTAAATTCCTCCTTAAGACCCAGTTTTTATTATTCAGCGAAATATTAATTTTGATAGGTTTAAGTTAGGGCCATGGGCACATTTAGCTATTATTATTCAAATTAAAGAGAGTGAAGTGTTCACATCCGTATAGAATTTGTAGAATAGATAGGTGACTAATATTTACAATTGAAAAGGGTTCCTTTATAAGAGATGTCCTATATATGTATTACATTGTACATCAGGACAGTCATCCTACTACATGATGAATTACATACATACAACCTCCCAAGTTACTTCATTTTTTCATTTAGCGATGAGAAATGCAGCGATTTTCTTACAGCAACCATTCCAACTATAAGAAGTTGAAGGTGACGCATAAGAGAATCAAGGCAAAATATCTACATGAAGAGCAAGAAAAAAAAAAGATTTATTCCCAGCCTACCTGTGACACTGCGGCAGCTACAAAGTCATTAACTCGCTCTTGAACATTGTAATCAAACAAATTGATGTCATCCTTCGAGTCAAAACAAGAATGTTAAAAATGAACTTGTGAACTAACAAATATTCAAGAGATTGTTAGTACTTTTACTTTAGATTTACCTGAACAATAGCGGATTCATCATTAACTTCAAAGTAGAAACCACTGGGAGGTTCGTAATTCTCAGGGAACGCACCAGCAAAAATCTGTAAAAATTTAAAAACACAGACAAGGACTCCATTAAAGAATTCCCTTTTCATACAAGCACATACTGGACAAAGAAACTTAAATTAAATTATTAAATGCAACACATTGACACCATCCACCCTTAATATCCATCTCAGTCCAATTACCAAAATCCCAACCAAATACAAAACACTACAAGTCACTAACCTATGCAGACGAACCAAGTGTCTTAGAACACCACTAGACAACCTCGAGACTCTTCTTATTTTTCCGCTTAGCTCTGTCTTGGTAATCAATCCGACCAAAGAAAAGAGAGTCAAATCCAACCTACACAAAGCAAAACGAATTGGTTTTACATAACTTGTGGAAAATATATATATATACAAACACAGACCCATGCATATAGGAAGTCTTTTCAGTCACACACACTGGCGGAGCCACATGGGGCCAGGGAGGGATTCAGGCCCCCCCTGAAATTTTGAATTTTTTTTTTACTATAGCAATAATAAGGGTGTAGCGTATGATATTAGAAATCCACCACCAATCAATGAGAGAATATAAATGTGAAAAATTCCTATCATCCTCTAAAGCTTTGAGTGTTTGATTCAGAAAAAATTAACACAAATTAGGGGCATTTGGAAGCACAAACCATCCTGTTTCTTGAATCATAATTTCTCATTTAGAATCATTTCATTTTGATATTTATGGCCTATTTGGCAGGCTAACAAAGCTAAGTGAATAAGTCTCCACTTTGCAGCTTAAAGAGGAGTTGATAACACTCCCAGGGCCAGAGAACCACCAAGCTGTCGGACAGAATCAGAGGTGGGGGGGCTCTGAAAATGGGTCATCGTCAGCCGTCCCATAGAGCAGGGCCCGAAGGCAGGAAACCAGAGCTCAAGACATGTAATCTCAACAAGAGAAGCCAACACTAAGAACTAATACTTGTAGCAATCTATAGAAGGGATCAATTTTCATGTAAGCAATACATCGAACAAGTGATGTGCACTGTAACGCCAATATAATCGAAGAACCTATTCCATAATTTTATTACGGTAAGATTAAATTTTTAATCTATGATTCTGTAATTAAAAAATCTAAACTTGCAAAAATTAGTAATGCATTGAGAAATTAGAAATCTAACATTGCAATTAAAACCCTAAAAATAGATATCCAAAACACAATATGCTGTACCTAGATAAAGACTATTCAGATGTAGTAACTCCCAATATGGTGTGAACAGAAAAATTAGTAACTGAAGAAGAAGATGTCGACGCGTGCAGAAGAGATGCATGATGCATTGGTATCTGTAATCCAAGCGTCCTTGAGGGAGGTAAAGAAGTGAAAATCTATCGCTTATCCTCGAACAGGCGTTGGGTTTAGTAGACGACATACTGTCCGAAGAACCTTCAAGATCTCAGCCGAAATGAAACTAGGGAGAGAGAAAAGTGGAGTGAGAGAGATTGGAGTGGTCAGTGAAGTGCTGGAATCCCTTTGTTTTTTCTAAGGGTATAGACTATTGGGCGGATTCCAGAAGACACGAGAAATGAGGAGGAGCATTTTTATTATAAGGGTGTTGAGATGAGGGTGTTGTAGGGTTGAAAAAAGTTCGACGACACCAGTATGCTTTTACGCACTTTTTATAAGGGTATAGACATCATAAGGAGAAAAGATACAGTTCCGGTTAAAAGTAATTTATAATAAATTCATCTATCTGTACCTACCAGATTTTGTTGTACTGTAGATGAGATCAAAGTAGAGTTCAGTGACACAAATAGAATTATAGAACATATATAATGCATGTGAGATGAGAACTCCACCATCACAAACCTGGAATTGCGTGAGTTGTGCAGAAAGAGTTGTCGATTCGATTTGAAGGGTCTGAACTTTTCAATCCAGTTCTGATATATAACGGGCCTTCATCTCTTTCGAGAGAGAAGCAGACTGTCGATTTTCTAGAATCATATATAAACTATATCGAGTGAGAACTTCAAAAGCATCTAGAGTCTAAAATTTCAATTTCAAATTCATAAACAAAAAAACATAAAATTTCATTCCACTTCAGTATCATATAACTAAGGGTTTTTAATTCTAGAAATGCAAAAATTACTAGCAAGGTTAACTAATGTTTTTCAGTAAAATAAAATAGATGCAATAGGAAAATTTCAACCATAGCATTGATGGCAACCCTAATCACTAAAAGATACAATTTATTTTCAGTCGATAAAAAATATAACAAAATTTAAAAAAAAAAGATACAATTGTAAATTCTTATGATCTATCACATAAATCTCATTCCTTTATCACCAACAATAATACATTGCCACTGGAAATTCGTTACCAAAATAAAGTACCCTGACTGATGAACTGGAAGATCAGTCTATGACAATGGAATAGGCCATAAGGAAGGTCAACCAATAGGTGGTGAGTTCGAGTTAAATGTGCAGATGTTTTCACTGGCAGAGATAGAGGAGCCTTTAGACTTTATGAAATGTGAGGCCCTGCTACCGATATTTAGCCCTTGTAATTAGCCAAGAAGATCCGCCTGAAACATCTCTGAGAGAGCACGAGAGTGGGCTGCCATGCTGGACTGGGATGGAATTGCAACAACTGGGTGTAAGATGCCCCACCAGACCAGCGTTGTTGTGGAAGTGAAAAGAAGCATAATGGGGTATATGCACTACCAAAAATCTACATATTAGAGATGGATTATAGAACCGTTGCTAATACATACTTATAGACACGGTAATAAAAACCGTCACTAATGTTTAGTCTCTAATGCATATTTTGTTATTTAATACATTTTTTTTAATAAACTAACATATAGAGACGGAAATAATTCATCGCGAATAGGAATAAAGTATAGTGACGGAATAGTTTTGTCACTAATTCATATTGTGACGGTTGAATACATATCGTGACAGATTTATTACCGTCGCTAATCTTAAAAGATCAATTGTGACAAAAATATATCTGTCGCTGAAGATCAGTTTAATAAACCCCAGCCAGGTTGCGCGAAAATCACCTTTCCATCTAATTTTCCCCTTCTCTCCCGCCGGTCTGCTGCTCTC
Organism: Tetracentron sinense; assembly: GCA_015143295.1. Classification (NCBI taxonomy): domain Eukaryota; kingdom Viridiplantae; phylum Streptophyta; class Magnoliopsida; order Trochodendrales; family Trochodendraceae; genus Tetracentron; species Tetracentron sinense. The sequence continues at coordinate 14,051,549 of CM026565.1, read as the reverse complement.
TTCCTTTTGTGGGGTCTCCGACAACCTCTAGCCGTAGCCGGTGCTGTTACCCCTCCGGTCTCTCTCTCTGAACCACTCCATGGGTACAATCATGGGTGAAATTAATCGTGTAAACGTGTCCCTCTCTCTCTTTCTCCGAACCACTCAATGGGTGCAATTAATCATGCAACCATGTCCCTTGTGATATAAAAAAATATAGACATAGAGACGGAAATTGATCGGTCAGTATTTTTCGAAACTTACAGACAGATCAAATGGTGGGTATTACCATCGGAAAATAATCCATTGTACCCACTGAGTGGTTCGGAGAAAGAGAGAGAGGGACACGTTTACACGATTAATTTCACCCACGATTGATTGTACCCATGGAGTGGTTCAAAGAGAGAGACCGGCGGGGTAACAGCACCGGCTACGGCTAGAGGTTGTCGGAGACCCCACAGAAGGAAGAGAATTAGTGATAGAAATAATACCGTCTCTAGTTATGTATTTGCGACGGAATCAGACCGTCGCTGATATTATAATACCCATCCCAAATTCAAAATTCCGTCGCTAATTCAACGTAGTCAAGCGACTGAAATTCAACCCTATAGTGACAATAATATTTTGTCGCTAAATTAGCGACGGATTATGATAACCGTCTCTAAATCCATTAGCAATGCTCGCACCACCAACGCAATAGCGACAGTCAATATTTCCGTCACTAATGCCATTAGCGATGGAAAAATATTATTAGTGGCGATTTTCATCTATGTCTAATCGGTAGACTTCTTTTAGTGATGGTATGTGCATTCCCAAGTTGAATGTCTCCCCAGGGCTCATTATTTCCCCAGTGGCAATCTTGAGCCTCTCAACTTCCTACTTCAGTGTTTCATTCATAGTTGTGTGACATTAAAATCATAAGAGAGAAATCATAGTTAGAAATTTCAAATGGCATATTATAAAAACAAACAATACCAGAACATGTATATAGAAAGCTGTCACGAGATAGAACTAAGCCTGAAGTGTGACACCCCGAACCCACGCCTAGGGAATCAAGTTCCGAGACGCGCGTCCGTTCGTCAAATCATGCAAGCAAAAGATTTTACCTGCGAAAATGCGGAAAATTTAAACATTTATCAGATGCTTCCAAAAAACAAATAACACCTGTCATCACAATAGTCATCATACAAACCATATACTTGAATTATTTACATCAAGTTTATTTTACAAAAGTAGGCGCCTCTATTACGCCGGGTACAACTTGTACAAGCTTCCAAATTGTCCAGTTGGACTTTTCACTTACTGGTCAGCAGCTCCAAGATCTTCTGACATAAAAAGTCAGTAAGCTATGAAGCCCAATAAAACCACAATCCTTCTAAACTATTTTCCACATAATAACACGCATCAATAATGATATAATAAACAGTTCAATTTGTATGTTACAGTAAAATAGAACAGTATATAATAAACTGTGACCCAAGGTCACTTAGGGTTACGTCACCCTAACAGAGGTTCCCGACCTCACATTACTTTCCAATTATGAGGTTTAGTTATGAATGTATTATATTACCAAGTTATCGTTTCGATCATCAATCATGTTTCATTTCGAGTCCTGAGACTCTATTAATTGGCCACAGCCCACAAATATTCAGCTTAAAGTCTCTAAATCATAACCATAATACATTGAGTCAGTTAGACTCACACACGTTGTTTCGGTTTTTACCCGAATATGACCAAACATTGGGTATACCAACCCAACTCACCTGGAATCCGACGATTCCATACCGAACCATGAGTCCACCAACTCAGACAAATACACCAACCCTGAGTGTACCGACTCAGACCACTTCGTATCCGAAGCTTACCCACACAACATGGGTATTCACCCAATAAGGACATACTTTTCCATTCAATTGACTGACCACATCTACTGTGTATTCGCCGCCATCGCCCTGGATATCAGTCATGAAAGAACCCCGACCAACCTGCCTACCGTCATCTTCTGGCTAGTCTACGGAGGAACCCCGACATCTTTACCAATGTCGTCATTTCCTGACGTCCACCAAGAAGGGACCCCGATAGACACGGTGCCGACATCTTCTGACCCACCCAAAGAGGAACCCCGGACTATACACTATCTGATGTTCAGCCACTTTAAACTCCCTAGGACTCCGACATCTCCTGACTATCAGTCACGGAGGAACCACGGACCATGCAGGACACCGCCACTCCTAACCTAGTCCAAGAGGCACCACGGACGACTTAGACAAACAAACCGACATCTCCCGACTATCAGTCACGGAGGAACCCCGAGCCTTACTGGACACCGTCTCTCCTGACCTAGTCCAAGAGGAACTACGGACTATACTTAACCACAGGTTAACCCCAGTTAACCCAAGCCTCACTTGATTAACTGAAATACTTGGGCCTCGTGCCCGTGAACCAACTCCGATAACACACCGTCCCGTTAGGGAACGTTTCCAGGCTAATGGATGTCTTCATAGCCTTATACGACCTTCAAAATAACTTTTCGTCACCCTAGAGTGGCGATGCAATTTACCCGGGACCCGATCTGGGCTCCTCGATGTAACCACATAAAATCACAACATCACATAGGGGTCTCCGACCTTTTTTTCATTCACGTCAAAAGACATGCATATACTTCAAATAAAAGAATATAGCAAAATAAGGGAAAAAATAGAAGAAAAAAGAAGGGTTTTACTTAGTTCACGCTTTTCGAGGCGACTGGCTCAAAAAGAGACTCCACCAATGCATTCGGGACGTCGAAAAACCTCAAGAACCCGCTTCTCTCTTCTTTCTCTCTCTTCTTTCTCTCTCTTTTTTCGCTCTCTTCCTTTCTCTCTCCTCACTTTCTCTCTCTAAAAATTCTGGAAGTCTCCACTGTTAGTGACCGAATGTATGAGAATGGGTTTGGTCATTTAATATATATAGACTAAGGTTTAGATCATGTGCAAAAGCACATGATCCTTTTTGGTGTGGAAAGTAGTAGTTGACTAAGTCAACTACTTTGACTATTTGACTAGTTTTTTCCACTTTTTCATGCATATGCCATCCGAAACTCTGCTATATGACACTCGATCTTGACGAAACTTTAGGTGGCCGAACTTGAGGCAGTCCAACACCTACAGTAAAAATTTTGGGGAAAAATACTGAGTTTTGACAACTGCACTTTAGTCCGGAAGAAAATTGCAAAACCCACTAATTTTCTAATTTCAGACACAAAACACGCTGTCGTTTCTTCATATGAGATCATTAACTGCTGAAACGACAGACGATCATCCTCACAACCGACCGGCACGAAGTGATACCAGTTGCACGGATTTCTATTAGAATCCCCAGCAATTATGGTGGAGTCCCAATAAATTCCAAAAAATCTGGAATTTCCTGATTTTCTCGATTTTCTTACATTTAAGACTCCCGCGGTCTCGCGAATCGATACGAGACGGAACTGGAACGATAGGTGATCGTCCAGATAGTCGACCCGCACATTATGCATGATTTTCGAGGAAAAACACTGAAGTTTTACCAGTACAATCCAATCCCGAACAAAATCCACTTTTTACCAATTTAACAAATAATTAACTAATTAACCTCCATTAAGGACCCATAAACGCATAATTTTATTATATTAAAATTCTGGGTCGTTACATGAAGTCATTCATCCTTCACAAATCACAACACCTACATTCTTCTGGCCCACCAACTACTCCATCTAAACCCTTCAACTGGTTGGTTTCTTAGATTTAATCCAAAAATATAAATACAGGATGATCTTAATTAGCACTCTGGATCTAGGAGATTGGGACAAATACTTGGACATCTTACGACTATTATTTTGATGGTCAAAGGAGAAAAAATCCAACAGGTATTTATAAGCATCTGCATGTCAGAACAGTCTTGGGGCAGGCCCCATTGCTGAGGTAGCACATCAATTAGATGGACCAGATTAATAAGTTCATGCGCCAGATGTACGGCAAGTTGTCATGAAAAGCAATGAACTGATCCTGCTTTTTATGTATACACTTGAATCAGACACGTGCCTAATTGTCTCATAGAATTCAGTATCTTATCTTTTGAAAAACTGGAATGCTCTGGGATACAAAAATTCAGCAAACAAAAGTTAAATCAAACATCATACAACGTCAATGCAGCATGTGAAGTGCCTATTTGCTCCACATCTGCTAATCATTAGGTAAGTGGTGATCCTAAAAACTTAAGAAGCATTCAATCCAATGATATAAAAGGTATGTCAAACATAATATGTAATTTTGTTCAAAGAAAATTCAACCAACCCAAATTGTAAATGCCCTAACTAGAAAACTAGAAATTTAGAGGGTTAAAGGTCATTAGGTAAGTGGTGGTCCTAAAAACTTAAGAAGCATTCATATATCTAATGATATAAAAGGTATGTTAAACATAATATGTAATTTTGTTCAAAGAAAATTCAACCAACCCAGATTGTAAATGCCCTAACTAGAAAACTAGAAATTTAGAGGGTTAAAGGTCATTATGTGACGCCCCGAACCCGCGGCTGGGAAATCAAGTTCCAAGACGCGTGCTCGTTCGTCATAACCACGCATGCGGAAGACTTTACCCTCGAAAATACAGGGATTTTTCAACTTTTCTGATGAGCTTACATAAGCAGTAACAACCGGTCATCACAATAACCCATCATAAGCAAATACGTTACCTCACTGGCTATAATAGCCGTTACTTTTGGCGCCACAACTGTGCCGGTACACTTTTAGAATTCATCAAGTATAACTCCTTACCAATCGGCAACTGCTTCCAAATCTGAAGACATAAAATGAGAGGAGTGAGCTATAGAGCCCAGCAAAATCCACAATCCATCTAGGCTATTTTCCACTTAGTAACAATCATCATCAATAACGATATAGTGTTGCAATACAATTCTCATATTATAATAATATATAATCTCGTAATCCATGACCCGAGGTCACTCAGGGCTATTTCATCCTATTTCGAGGTTCCCAACCTCAATTTCCAAGTTCATCCAATCATCATCTACACCACTAGGTTACCATCCCAAACAACTGCTCACACTCTATCCTTGAGTCTGCAGACTCAATAAACTGGTCTTCGTTCGTATTCAACCTGAGTTCATAGACGCAATATCCAAGTTAGAGTTCGTAGACTCGCTATCCATTTCCAAATCTGTTAATATTAATTTTGTCACCATGGCGTCCCATACCCCCATGATAACTATCGAGATCAATCGGACTTACACCCAATGAAGTCAAACATTGAGTCCTTAAGACTCCGTACAACCTTGAGTCCATAGACTCCGTACAACCTTGAGTCCATAGACTCGATACATAATCCGGGCCTTCGCCCATTAGAACTAACACAATCGTCTGATCTCAGCCATGATGAGGAACTCTAGCCTCACGGCATCTCTATCAAACAACATGACCATCTGACTCAGTCACGGTAGAGAATTCTATCCTCACGACATATCTATCAGATCACAGACAACATAACCATCTGAGTCAGCCACAGTGGGGACTTCTATCCTCACGGCATATCTATCACATAACACAACCATCTGACTCAGCCACGGTACGGACGACATATCTATCAGAGGCATCACAACCTACTGACTCAGCCTCGGTACGACATATCTATCAGATAACACAACCATCTGACTCAGCCACGATGGGGACTTCTATCACCACGACATATCTATCAGATAACACAACCATCTGACTCAGCCACGGTACGGACGACATATCTATCAGAGGCATCACAACCTACTGACTCAGCCTCGGTACGGCATATCTATCAAATAACACAACCATCTGACTCAGCCTCGGTATGGCATATCTATCAGATAACACAACCATCTGACTCAGCCACGGTACGGACGGCATATGTATGAGAGGCATCACAACTTACTGACTCAGCCTCGGTATGGCATATCTATCAGATAACACAACCATCTGACTCAGCCACGGTGGGGACTTCTATCCTCACGGCATATCTATCAGATAACACAAACATCTGACTCAGCCACGGTACGGACGACATATCTATCAGAGGCATCACAACCTATTGACTCAGCCTCGGTACCATATATCTATCAGATAACACAACCATCTGTTCTCCCATGACCTAATCAAAGAGGATCTATGGATATCAAATCCACCCACTCCCGACTATCAGTCACGGAGGATTATACTTTAACCCTAATTAGATTTTCTAACCACAGGTTAACCCCAATTAACCCAAGCCTCGCTTGGTTAACTGAAATACTCGGGTCTCGCGCCCGTGAACCAAATCCAGTAAAATCTCATCCCGTTAGGGAACGTTTCCAGGCTAATGGATGTGTCCATAGCCTTATACTACCTGCAAAACAACTTTTCGACACCCTATGGTGACGGTACAATTTACCCGGGACCCGATCTGGGCTCCCAGAAAGTCCACATAACATCACAACATCACATAGGGGTTTCCGACCATTTTCCCATCCACGCCTTCTGCATAGTGAGTCTAAATCCGGGGTTTTGAGACCCGAGACCGAGGGCTACACCCCTCTACTCATTTTCCACGCACAACCACCTTCCCATAACATATCCACGGGGTCTCAAGCCCTTTTCCATCAACGCGCATACATTTCACATAAAGAATATAGCAAATAACAGGGAAAAGAGAAGAGATGGAAGGGGTTTTTACCTCTTTCACGCACTTTCACTTTCTCTCTCTAGATTTCCCCCTTTCTCTCTCTACACGTTAATCGAGGCACCGGGGAAGAAAATAAATGTCGCGAACGCGTTTCCCACGATGAGTAACCCCGAGGTAGAGCGCATGCAACTTTCTCTCTCATTTTTCTCTCTCTACACGCCAAACGAGACACCAGGGAGAAAATCAGACGCCGTCAACGCGTTGGGAGCGTCGAAATATGTCAAGGTGGACCTCCCTTTTTTTTCTCTCTTCTTTCTCGCATCTTTTCTCTTTCCTCTCTTTCTCTCTCTACTTTCTCTCTCTAGAAAGGGAGTAGGCAGAACTCCCCCAATGTTGCAAAACGTGAGAATGAAGAGTCTGGCCCCTTATTTATAAATCAAAGGTCATGTGCCATGCACATGACCACCATTAATGGTCCCGTTGACCAAGTCAACAGTTTGACCGTTTGACCATTATTCCGTATTTTTTGGCGTATACGGCCTTTGAAACCTTACTTCATGATACCCGATTATGACGAAACTTTAAGTGACCGAACTTGGGACAGTCCGACACCTGCTGTAGAAATTTCAGGGAAAAATACTATGTTTTAACAGTCAAAAGTAAGTCTGGACGAAAATTGCAAAACCCACTAATTTCCTGATTTCGGACACAAAACAAGTCACCGTTTCTTCGTTTGAGATAACTAACTGCCGAGACGACAGACATTAGTCCCCACAGCCGACCGGCACGCATTAGTACCAACCGTACAGATTTCTATTAGGATCCCCAACAAATATTGGGTCCCACTTAATTTTTGAAAATCTGGAAATTTCTCGTTTTTCTCAATTTTATCACACATAATGGTCCTGCGGTCCCGCGAAATGAAACCTGACGGAACCGATACGATTGGATTGTGTCCCGGCAGTCGACCAGCACACTGTGTGCGATTTTCGCAAAAAGATATTGAGATTTCCTCGGTGCACTTCAATCCCGAGCAAAACTCACTTTTTATTAATTTAACAAACACTCAAGTATTTAAACCCAATTAAGGACCAACAAACACAAAATTTTATTATTTAAAATTCCGGAGCGTTACACATTAGGTAAGTGGTGGTCCTAAAAACTTAAGAAACATTCATATATCTAATGATATAAAAGGTATGTTAAACATAATATGTACTTTTGTTCAAAGAAAAGTCAACCAACCCAAAGTGTACATGACAGCAACTAGAAAGCTAGAAAATTAGAGGGTTAAAGGAGGAATTGATTAAGTTCAGTGGTAGCTTTTGGAAAGGTGAGAATAGTGCCATGGGTAAAAGATCTAGACACTCATCTCCAAACATAAAACATGCAACCACAGAACGATTGATATAAACTACATAATACAAACATAGAACGTTTGGACCTTGTATGCACGATTTTTTTATGCGGTCTCTTCTACAATTTACACCAATTCTTAACCTAGCATCGGGTTTTGAAAAAGTGTCTCTTCTAACACATTTATATTTCGTTACATCCTAAGTTTTAAATTTAGCTCAGAGGTGTTAAGAACTTGAATACACAATTTTAGCACCGAGGTTCTCTAGTTTGCTCTCTTGTTAAGATTGTAAAGCGTAAACCAAGAATTATGAGTCAATTCTTAATATTGATATGGATTTTGATGTGGTCTCTTTTGACAACTCTATTTCAATATAACCTAAGTGTTTGAATTGCTTTCGGAGTGTTTGGACCTCATATGCCCAATTTGGGTGCCGAAATTCAATATCTATTTGTTTTGTTAAGACCGTTAAGCCTACACATATACTTTTTCACTAATTCCTAAACTAGTCTCCATTTTTTATGTAGTTTTTTCTAAAACCTTTATTTCAATATATAATCGGTTTTCGAATTGGTTTTGAGTTGTTCGGACCTCGTATGCCTAATTTTGGCACTGAGGTATCCTAGTTGTCTCTTTCGTTATTACAGTAAAGCCCAAACCTACAATTGTGCACCAATTTATAACTTGGACTCGGGTTTTTATCTAGTCTTTTCCGACACTTCTATTTCAATATATCCTAAGTGTTCGAATAGGTTTCGAGGTGTTTAGACCTTATATGCCCGATTTGAGCACCAAGGTCCTTTAGTTGTCTCTTTCAAAAACACATAAAATCTATGATGACAATAATCCCCAAAAGTCACGTCTAACATTTTTATTTCAATATTACATGAGCACTTCATTCTTTTCAAGGTATTTGGAACTGGTATGCCTGATTTAGGCACCTAGGTTCCCATCCCTAGATGTATCTTTTATTTATACCCTAAGGCCTAAACATATAATTATGCATCAATCCTAATATAGACTCATGTTTTTATGTGATCTCTTATGACAAATTTATTTCAATATACCATTAGTGTTAGAATTGGTTTCGAGGTGTTTAGATCTCTTATTCTCAATTTGGGCACCGAGATTTCCCGATTCCTAACCTAGACTCGATATTACGTAAAATCTTTTGACACATTTTTTCTCCATATAACTTAAGTCTTAGAATTGGTTTCGAGGTGTTTGGACCTCCAATGCCTGATTTGGACATCGAGGATCCCTAGTTCTCTTGTTTGTTAATACCCTAAATGCTAAACCTACAATTTTGCACAATTTCATAACCTGGACTCGGTTTTTGATATAGTGTTTTTGGACCCCTTTATTTCTATATATCTTAAGTGTTGGAAGTGCCTACGACGTTTCTGCACCTCGTATGCTTGATTTGGGCACCGAAGTTTCTTAGTTCCCTTCTTTTTTAAAACCTTAAAGCCTAAACATATAATTGTCTGCAAATTCCTAACCAAGACTCGATTTCTAAGAAGATCTCATCTGATAACATTATTTCAATATAGCATAATGCTGAAATTGTTAAGACTATTAAGCCTAAACCTACAATTTTGCATTAAATCCTAATCGGAACTCAATTTTTTATGCGGTCTCTTCTATCATCTTTATTTCAACATGATGTAAGTGTTGGAATTGGTTTCGAGGTGTCTGGACCTTGTATGCACGATTTTGGCTACAAGTTTTCGGATTGTTTCTTTTGTTAAGACCGTGAAGACTAAAACCCATCATTTTGTTATAATCCAAACTTAGAGTCAAATTTCTATGTAGTCTATTCTACCACCTCTATTTCAATATAACCTAAGTATTGGAATTGGTTTCGAGGTGTTTGGATCTCTTATTCTCAATTTGGGCACCGAGATTTCCAAATTGTTAACCTAGATTCGGTTTTTTATGTGGTCTCTTATGAAAAATTTATTTCAATATACCATACGTGTTAGAATTCATTTCGAGGTGTTTGGATCTCTTATTCTCAATTTGGGCACTGAGACTTCCAAATCCTTAACCTACACTCGATTATTTATGTAATATCATACATTTTTTCAACATGATCTAAGTTTTGGAATTGGTTTCGAGGTATTTGGACCTCCAGTGCCCGATTTGGACAGCGAGGTTACCAACTTATCTCGATTGTTAATACCCTAAAGGCCAAACCTAAAACTTCGCATGTCGCGACCCAAAACCCACCCTAGGAGTTAGAGTGAACTTTGGACGACTAATCATGACTTGCTTGACAACCAACCTGCAAAACCCACAGAGCATATACCATAGAGGACAATATAGCGGAAACATAACTATAAAACACAGCGGAAGTCTAACCAAACCTCTATGAATATACATACGCAAATCCAAGTTATACAAAAAGTAACCAAAAGAAAGTGCGGACTGACCCGCCAAAATACATGAAAGTATATCTCTATCTCACCCACAGCTATTCACTCAGAATCTACAACCACCTAATGGTAACCCTCTACGGGAGGTTCCTCCAAAGGCTCCTCGACGTACTCCTCCTCCACCCAAGGGCTTGGAGCACAGATATCAAATGGAGCAGCTGCTCCGCCATCACCTGCCGACATAAGAAGTACGGCTGAGCATGGAATACTCAGCGGGTACTAAAGCACTAACCAACAGTCATAGCATACAGATAGCATAAATAAAGCAGGAACAATTCTTATAAGTTAGAAGGAAACAATTCATATCATACAAGGAAGTAAAAGCAATTTATAATCATGCTTGTATTTCGTAGAAAGCCGTTAAAACCCTTGAAAACCTTGTACACTTGACTTGATTGGAAATACCATTTCCGTGCTTGAAACTTGTCATGTTGTCTTATCTTATCATATCATGCGTGTCATGCCATGTCATGCTTGCTTGGAAAGTAAACTACTTGTGAGGGAAGGGAGACCCTTCTTCCTAAATGCTCATGCTTGTCATGTCATGTATCATGCTTGCTTGTTCGGAAAAGTAATCTACTTGTGAGGGAAGGGAGACCCTTCTTCCTAAAATGCTCATGCTTGTCATGCCGTGTCATGTCATGCTTGTATCATGCTTGGAAGAGTAAACTACTTGTGAGGGAAGGGAGACCCTTCTTTCTATATGCTCATGTCATGTCCTTTCACTTGTGAGATGTCCTTGTGAGATGTACTTGCGAGGGAAGGGAAACCCTTCTTATGATATGTATGTACTTGCAAGGGAAGGGAGACCCTTCTTATGATAATGCATGATTGACTTGTCCTTGCCAAAAGCGAGGTAAAACATATCGTAGGATATGCCCCACCTCTAAATCCCATTCTTGAAAAACGTCGGTAATCCATGTCATGCATGCGTGCTTGTGAGATTGTGTGCATACTTGCATTTGGAATTAAAAATGACAATTTGGGTAATTTACAAAGCATAGCATATCATGATTTGAACAAGTAATAAATCGCACATTTTGAGAAATGTAAGAAACACACTATCATATGCCCTAACAATTTCATGAATAATTAAACATGTATTCCCTTAATTTATCACTCATTTTATTCACCTTGGCATCTCATCAAACATAGTGTGTTCATTATTTATTAACCCTACAACATGCTTTTCTAGGTGGGTTTTACTCACATCACATATGTATGTTTATTATGGGTACAATGCCCTCCCCGTTCATCCATCACATCAATACACACGGCATCCAATCGCCCACATTCATCTCTATTCATCATTCACCATTCACAATTCACCATTCACAACCCATCTCATAATACATGGATGTATAAAGGAACACAAGGAAAATAAAGGAAAAGAAGAACTATAACTAGGAGGGTAGCAAGAAGTACCGACCTTGAACAATGAGGAAGAAACCCCTTCCAAAAACGATCGTGTAGCTGCTGCCCTAGCTTGGATCACGAGCTCCTCGAATGCTTGAGCCTTGATCTTGAAGAAAACGGGCTTGGGGTTGATCTAGGGTCTTAACCCCTTTGATTTCTCCCAAATGAAAACCTAGGTTTTGGAAACCCTTCTCCTTTCTCTCTATCTCTCAAAAGACTCTAAGGATTGTGTATGAATCCTCAAATGATCGGGCAAAGCCTTTAAGGTATGAGTGAAACGCCCAAAAGACGAAAACACCCTTACTAAATTTTCTGCAAAAACGCGAGTACCGAGCGATCGGTGTTAATGACCGATCGATCGGTTGCCTACCGATCGATCGGTTTCATAACCGAGCGATCGGTTAAAATTTCACTCTCTGGAAAATTTCCCCATACAAAAATCTTGACCAGTCGATAGCCTCCGAGCGATCGGTTGCCTGCAGGTCCAGACTGTTTTGGCCATATCTTTTGACTCGCTCGTCGGATTTTGACGATTCAACTTGCGTTGGGTTCGTACTTCGAAAAGGAACATTTCTGACGTTTCGAAATTTCTAATTTTTTCCTTATTTATTAATTATACCTCTTTAAAGGAAAAATGGCAACAAAAGTGTCATGCATTAAATGTGAAAAGGTCCGGGGCTCTACATCCTCCCCCCCTTACAAAAATTTCGTCCTGAAAATTTAGACGCTACTTGCATTACAAATCAAAAAGAAATTTACAAGTCATATACAAACTTATACAAAAACTCACTCAAATATTTCTGGGTACTTCGCTTTGACTTCGGCTTCACGCTCCCATGTAGCTTCTTCCCGAGCATGGTGTTGCCATTGCACAAGAACCAAAGGGATTGTCTTGTTGCGAAGCACTTGATCTCTCCGATCCAATATGTGAATCGGCTTCTCAACCAACGTGAGATCTTCTTGAATTTCCAACGGTTCCAATTCTAGTACATGCGAAGGGTCCGCAATGTACTTCCGAAGCATAGACACATGGAAAACGTTGTGAACTGCGGCCATGTGAGGTGGGAGAGCTACCCTGTAAGCAACCTCCCCAACTCGTGTGATAATCTCAAAAGGCCCTACATACCGAGGACTGAGCTTGCCTCGCTTTCCAAATCTCATGATCCCTTTGCTAGGAGATACTTTCACAAAAACTTGATCCCCTACTTGAAATTCCAAGTCCCTACGGCGCGTGTCCGCATAACTTTTCTGCCGATCTTGAGCGGCTTTCAATCGATCCCGAATGATCTTAACTGTGTTTGCAGTTTGCTCAATCAATTCTGGACCAAGTAATTTCCTTTCTCCTACCTCATACCAATAGAGAGGAGACCTATAACTTCGCCCATACAAGGCCTCAAATGGTGCCATTTGGATACTTGCCTGATAGCTGTTATTGTAGGCAAATTCTACCAAAGGCAAATGCTCTTCCCAACTGCCTCTGAAATCCATCATACAAGCCCGAAGCATGTCTTCAATGACTTGGTTCACCCTCTCAGTTTGTCCATCTGTCTGTGGATGAAAAGCGGTGCTGAAATCAAGTCGGGAACCCATAGCCTCCTGAAAGCTTTTCCAGAATCGTGATGTGAATCTTGGATCCCGATCTGACACAATACTAACGGGCACTCCGTGCAACCTCACCACTTCCTTGATGTACAAAGCGGCTAACTGACTAGAGTTGAAAGTAGTTCGGTAAGGCAAGAAGTGAGCGGACTTCGTCAAACGATCCACTACTACCCATATCGCATCTGAGCCCCTTGCCGTCTTTGGCAAGCCAACTATGAAATCCATGGATATGTTCTCCCATTTCCACTCGGGAATCGGAAGGGACTGTAATAGACCTGCCGGCCGCATGTGCTCTACCTTCACCTGTTGGCACACTAAGCATCGTGCTACATACTCCGCAACATCCCTCTTCATATTCCGCCACCAAAAGTGACTCTTGAGGTTCCGGTACATCTTTGTACCCCCAGGATGCACTGTGTACTTCGAACGATGTGTTTCGTCCATGATCTCTCGTCGAAGATCTGCATTGGCCGGAACACACAGCCTTCCTTTGAACGTTATAGCACCTCGGCTAGTGAGAGAAAAGTCTTCACTACCCTTGGCAACTTCCTTGTCCCGGAAAGCCAACAATTCCGCATCCATGGCTTGATATTCTTGGATCAAATCTATAATGTACGGCCGAACCGTAACATTTGCCAAGATAGGACTACGGACAGAGTCATTCACACTGATGTCCAGATTTGCCAAATCTTCAAGTAGCTTCCATTCTTGAACCAACATGTGTGCTAACAACCCCTGAGGTCTTCTACTCAAAGCATCAGCCACTACATTTGCTTTACCCGGGTGGTATTGAATGGTACAATCATAGTCCTTCAAAAATTTCATCCAACGCCGTTGCCTTAGATTCAGCTCCTTTTGGGAAAAGAGATACTTGAGACTCTTGTGATCGGTAAACACATAGAACTCCACCCCATAAAGGTAATGACGCCAAATCTTAAGTGCAAACACGACCGCCGCAAGCTCCAAGTCGTGCGTGGGATAATTCTTCTCATGCTCCTTCAATTGCCTTGATGCATAAGCAATGACCTTCTTGTGTTGCATAAGCACACATCCAAGTCCAACGTGTGAGGCATCACTGTACACCTCATACCCAAGAGGTCCGGATGGCACTGTAAGGACAGGAGCTATAGTAAGCCTCTTCTTCAGTTCCGTGAAACTGATCTCACACTTGTCGCTCCAAACAAATTTCGCATTCTTCCTTGTCAGGTGAGTAAGCGGTGCTGCAAGGCTAGAGAAACCCTCTACGAATCTCCTGTAGTAGCCTGCCAGCCCAAGAAAGCTGCGTATCTCAGTAACACTCTTGGACCTCGCCCAACTCATAACAGCTTCTATCTTCTTCGGATCAACGGAGATGCCTTCCGCGGAAACAACGTGGCCTAGGAATGCTACCTTTTCCAACCAAAACTCACACTTGCTAATTTTGGCGTATAGCTTGTGCTCTCTTAACATTTCCAATGCAAGGCGAAGGTCGCGCACGTGATCTTCCCGTGTCTGGGAATAGACCAAAATGTCATCAACAAATACAATCACGCACCGATCTAGGTATGGTCGGAACACCCGGTTCATCAAATCCATAAAGGCTGCCGGCGCGTTCCTGAGACCAAAAGGCATCACCAAGAACTCATAGTGCCCATATCGAGTCCTGAAAGTAGTTTTGGGAACATCTTCCACCTTAATCTTTAACTGGTGATAACCCGATCGAAGATCTATCTTCGAGAAAAATCTCGCTCCCTTCAACTGATTGAACAAGTCGTCAATCCTAGGCAAGGGATACCTATTCTTTATAGTGACCTTGTTCAATTGCCGGTAATCAACGCACATCCGCATCGAACCATCTTTCTTCTTAACAAACAACACCGGGGCACCCCACGGTGAGACACTTGGTCGAATGAAACCAAGGCCTTGTAATTCCTCCAACTGAGTCTTTAACTCCTTGAGTTCAATCGGAGCCATTCTATACGGAGCCCTGAATATAGGAGTTGTGCCTGGTGCAAGCTCAATCACAAACTCAATCTCCCTGTCTGGAGGCAATCCTGGCAACTCCTCTGGAAATACATCCAGGAATTCACTCACAACCGGAATAGTCGATGAGTCCTTTGCCTCGGGGTTAGCTAAGCTCAACGCCGCAAAACGAGCAATATCTCTACCTTTCAACCCCCGAAAGTGAAATGGTTTTCCTTCTACCGGCTTGAAGAGTACCATCTTCTCAAAGCAAGCTACATGCCCATGATGCACTGCTAACCAATCCATTCCCAATATAACATCAAAGTCTTGGAATCCAAGGACGATGAGATCAACCGCCAACTCGTGGCTTCCAACTTGGACCACACTATTTCTATACACTTTATCTGCCAATACTGTTTTGCCGAGGGGAGTCAAAATGGCTAACTCCGGTTCTAGCTGACTTGGCTCTACAGAAAAGCCTTCTGAAAAACTCGGCAAGACAAATGAATGTGTAGACCCGGTATCAATCAACACTCGAGCCAAATACTCATTGACTAGTAGGGTTCCTGAAATTTTAACTAGCGGAGTTAATCCATGCATCAACAGTGTATACATGTAGGTATATATACATATATAACATGCCAAGTATGTACACAATCAATGAATACTTAACAGTTTAATTTACGGATAATTAAATAAGCTACAACTGCGTACCTTGCACTACATCGTCAGATGCAAGTGCATCACCCTCTGTCAAGGCAAAACTCGACCCTGGTTTGCCTGGCTAGACTGAGGTGTAGACCGGGTAGTCTGAGATGACGCCTGATATGATCCTGCTGGGCGTGCTGGTGGACTAATCCCCTGAGACTGGCCTGGTAAATGCCGGCTAGGGCAATCCCTGATCATGTGGCCCTGGCGACCGCAATGATAACATCCACCAGATGCTCTTCGGTAATCTCCTACCGGATGCCTTTTGCCGCATGAAATGTAGACCTCATATGTGTAAGCCGGAGGGGCCGAAGGTGGTGTATACCTCGCTGCCTAAGGTGTAACTGGCCGAGGGGCCGGAAAAGCCTGAGGTCGAGGTGCCTGTGGCACGTACTGCCGTGGGGCTGGAGGCGCATAAGTCGGCCTCATCTGTGGTGCTGGCCATGTATACTGATAAGGGCCGGTACGAGCCCGCCTCTCTGGAGGTGCTGAACTACTGGCTTGGCCTCTTGCCAACTCTCTCTTCTTGGACACCGCGTCAGAATTGGCCTCGACCAATAAGGCCTTGTCTACCACTTCAGGGTAGGTAGCATGCCTGAAAACGGAAACCTTCTCCATAATAACATCCTTGAGCCCTTGCTCAAATCTTCTCGCCTTCATTGCCTCGGTGGCAATCATATGTGTCGCGAAGCGTGATAGCTCCGAGAACTTGGCCTCACAAGCGGCCACAGACATCGAACCTTGCTCAAGGTTGATGAATTCTCTCTCTTTCTTTTCCCGTGCACCGATAGGAAATACTTCTTGTAAAAAGTATCTTTGAACTCTTCCCAAGTCCAAGGTTGACCCTGTATGGTCAAATCTCGAGTCCTCTATGCGGACAACCACCAATGGTGGGCTTTGCCCTCTAGCATAAAAACTGCCCATGCCACTTTCTCTTCCTCTGTAGGAGTGAGCACCGCAAATATCTTCTCAACCTGGAGGATCCAAGCTTCCGCAGTAAGAGGGTCCACACTCCCGTGGAAGGATGGAGGCCTCAATCTCCTGAATGCCTCAACTCCTGCGGTACGATGTATTGGAGCTGCGGGCGGTGGAGTAGGTGCCGCCGATGATGGTATAGCCTGCCGAGCCGCCAGTATGGCGAGTGTCTCAGCAATAGAGCCTAAGACCTGAGAGAGGTCCGGCTGCTCATTGTCATCCCGTGAAGAAGAGGAAGCTCTGGTATGTGGTCCACGACCCCGTGTGCCCCGCCTCATGACTAAAGTCCTGAGAACAATAGCACCACATGAGTCTCACTTGAAACCACAATTTTATTTCAATGTCATTTCACAATAATTCAATTTGTATTAGTTGTATAATACTAATATACATCACATCAAGTCATCAGAGTATTCATCACATTAGACTTATACTTTAGCGTTCTAGCGTACCTAGGACTGTACTTGGTTAAGGCAACCATTTTAGACTAAGACTAAAGTTTAGTCTTACACTTGGATCAAGACTCTCTTCCGACTTACTTCCTTCCTAACTTGTTTCCTAACATATGCTCTTGGCAAGCCGTGGTATAAGATTCTAAGTGACCCTAGAGACCTAAAGCCTAAGCTTTGATACCACTTCTGTCGCGACCCAAAACCACCCTAGGAGTTAGAGTGAACTTTGGACGACTAATCATGACTTGCTTGACAACCAACCTGCAAAACCCACAGAGCATATACCATAGAGGACAATATAGCGGAAACATAACTATAAACACAGCGGAAGTCTAACCAAACCTCTATGAATATACATACGCAAATCCAAGTTATACAAAAAGTAACCAAAAGAAAGTGCGGACAGACCCGCCAAAATACATGAAAGTATATCTCTCATCTCACCCACAGCTATTCACTCAGAATCTACAACCACCTATGGTAACCCTCTACGGGAGGTTCCTCCAAAGGCTCCTCGACGTACTCCTCCTCCACCCAAGGGCTCGGAGCACAGATATCAAATGGAGCAGCTGCTCCGCCATCACCTGCCGACATAAGAAGTACGGCTGAGCATGGAATACTCAGCGGGTACTAAGCACTAACCAACAGTCATAGCATACAGATAGTATACATAAAGCAGGAACAATTCTTATAAGTTAGAAGGAAACAATTCATATCATACAAGGAAGTAAAAGCAATTTATAATCATGCTTGTATTCGTAGAAAGCCGTTAAAACCCTTGAAAACCTTGTGCACTTGACTTGATTGGAAATACCATTTCCATGCTTGAAACTTTTCATGTTGTCTTATCTTATCATATCATGCGTGTCATGCCATGTCATGCTTGCTTGGAAAGTAAACTATTTGTGAGGGAAGGGAGACCCTTCTTCCTAAATGCCCATGCTTGTCATGTCATGTATCATGCTTGCTTGTTCGGAAAAGTAATCTACTTGTGAGGGAAGGGAGACCCTTCTTCCTAAAATGCTCATGCTTGTCATGCCGTGTCATGTCATGCTTGTATCATGCTTGGAAGAGTAAACTACTTGTGAGGGAAGGGAGACCCTTCTTTCTATATGCTCATGTCATGTCCTTTCACTTGTGAGATGTCCTTGTGAGATGTACTTGCGAGGGAAGGGAAACCCTTCTTATGATATGTATGTACTTGCGAGGGAAGGGAGACCCTTCTTATGATAATGCATGATTGACTTGTCCTTGCCAAAAGCGAGGTAAAACATATCGTAGGATATGCCCCACCTCTAAATCCCATTCTGGAAAAACGTCGGTAATCCATGTCATGCATGCGTGCTTGTGAGATCGTGTGCATACTTTGCATTGGAATTAAATATGACAATTTGGGTAATTTACAAGCATAGCATATCATGATTTGAACAAGTAATAAATCGCAACATTTTGAGAAATGTAAGAAACACACTATCATATGCCTAACAATTTCATGAATAATTAAACATTTATTCCCTTAATTTATCACTCATTTTATTCACCTTGGCATCTCATCAAACATAATGTGTTCATTATTTATTAACCCTGCAACATGCTTTCTAGGTGGGTTTTACTCACGATCACATATGTATGTTTATTATGGCGTACAATGCCCTCCCCGTTCATCCATCACATCAATCCACACGGCATCCAATCGCCCACATTCATCTCCATTCATCATTCACCATTCACAATTCACCATTCACACCCACTCATAATACATGGATGTAAAAGGACACACAAGGAAAATAAAGGAAAAGAAGAACATAACTAGGAGGGGTAGCAAGAAGTACCGACCTTGAACAATGAGGAAGAAAACCCCTTCCAAAAACGACCGTGTAGCTGCTGCCCTAGCTTGGATCACGAGCTCCCGAATGCCTTGAGCCTTGATCTTGAAGAAAACGTGTCGCGACCCAAAACCCACCCTAGGAGTTAGAGTGAATCTGGCCGACTCAATCATGACTTACATAACTTTCTTGACCAAACCAACCTGCAAAACCCCATAGAGCAATACAATAGAGGACATTCGCGGAAACATAACTTAAAACACAGCGGAAAGTCTAACAAACCTCGAAGT
>CM026565.1:13877601-14031824 GCA_015143295.1 Tetracentron sinense | reverse complement strand
ACTGTGTACTTCGAACGATGTGCTTCGTCCATGATCTCTCGTCGAAGATCTGCATTGGCCGGAACACACAGCCTTCCTTTGAACGTTATAGCACCTCGGCTAGTGAGAGAGAAGTCTTCACTGCCCTTGGCAACTTCCTTGTCCCGGAAAGCCAACAATTCCGCATCCATGGCTTGATATTCTTGGATCAAATCTATAATGTACGGCCGAACCGTACATTTGCCAAGATAGGACTACGGACAGAGTCATTCACACTGATGTCAGATTTGCCAAATCTTCAAGTAGCTTCCATTCTTGAACCAACATGTGTGCTAACAACCCCTGAGGTCTTCTACTCAAAGCATCAGCCACTACATTTGCTTTACCCGGGTGGTATTGAATGGTACAATCATAGTCCTTCAAAAATTCCATCCAACGCCGTTGCCTTAGATTCAGCTCCTTTTGGGAAAAGAGATACTTGAGACTCTTGTGATCGGTAAACACATAGAACTCCACCCCATAAAGGTAATGACGCCAAATTTTAAGTGCAAACACGACCGCGCAAGCTCCAAGTCGTGCGTGGGATAATTCTTCTCATGCTCCTTCAATTGCCTTGATGCATAAGCAATGACCTTCTTGTGTTGCATAAGCACACATCCAAGTCCAACGTGTGAGGCATCACTGTACACCTCATACCCAAGAGGTCCGGATGGCACTGTAAGGAAAGGAGCTATAGTAAGCCTCTTCTTCAGTTCCGTGAAACTGATCTCACACTTGTCGCTCCAAACAAATTTCGCATTCTTCCTTGTCAGGTGAGTAAGCGGTGCTGCAAGGCTAGAGAAACCCTCTACGAATCTCCTGTAGTAGTCTGCCAACCCAAGGAAGCTGCGTATCTCCGTAACACTCTTGGGCCTCGCCCAACTCATAACGGCTTCTATCTTCTTCGGATCAACGGAGATGCCTTCCGCGGAAACAACGTGGCCTAGGAATGCTACCTTTTCCAACCAAAACTCACACTTGCTAATTTTGGCGTAGAGCTTGTGCTCTCTTAACATTTCCAATGCAAGGCGAAGGTCGCGCACGTGATCTTCCCGTGTCTGGGAATAGACCAAAATGTCATCAACAAATACAATCACGCACCGATCTAGGTATGGTCGGAACACCCGGTTCATCAAATCCATAAAGGCTGCCGGTGCGTTCGTGAGACCAAAAGGCATCACCAAGAACTCATAGTGCCCATATCGAGTCCTGAAAGTAGTTTTGGGAACATCTTCCACCTTAATCTTTAACTGGTGATAACCCGATCGAAGATCTATCTTCGATAAAAATCTCGCTCCCTTCAACTGATCGAACAAGTCGTCAATCCTAGGCAAGGGATACCTATTCTTTATAGTTACCTTGTTCAATTGCCGGTAATCAACGCACATCCGCATCGAACCATCTTTCTTCTTAACAAACAACACCGGGCACCCCACGGTGAGACACTTGGTCGAATGAAACCAAGGCCTTGTAATTCCTCCAACTGAGTCTTTAACTCCTTGAGTTCAATCGGAGCCATTCTATACGGAGCCCTGAATATAGGAGTTGTGCCTGGTGCAAGCTCAATCACAAACTCAATCTCCCTGTCTGGAGGCAATCCTGGCAACTCCTCTGAAAATACATCCAGGAATTCACTCACAACCGGAATAGTCGATGAGTCCTTTGCCTCGGGTTAGCTAAGCTCAACGCCGCAAAACGAGCAATATCTCTACCTTTCAACCCCCGAAAGTGAAATGGTTTTCCTTCTACCGGCTTGAAGAGTACCATCTTCTCAAAGCAAGCTACATGCCCATGATGCACTGCTAACCAATCCATTCCCAATATAACATCAAAGTCTTGGAATCCAAGGACGATGAGATCAACCGCCAACTCGTGGCTTCCAACTTGGACCACACTATTTCTATACACTTTATCTGCCAATACTGTTTTGCCGAGGGGAGTCGAAATGGCTAACTCCGGTTCTAGCTGACTTGGCTCTACAGAAAAGCCTTCTGAAAAACTCGGCGAGACAAATGAATGAGTAGACCCGGTATCAATCAACACTCGAGCCAAATACTCATTGACTAGTAGGGTTCCTGAAATTTTAACTAGCGGAGTTAATCCATGCATCAACAGTGTATACATGTAGGTATATATACATATATAACATGCCAAGTATGTACACAATCAATGAATACTTAACAGTTTAATTTACGGATAATTAAATAAGCTACAACTGCGTACCTTGCACTACATCGTCAGATGCAAGTGCATCACCCTCTGTCAAGGCAAAAACTCGACCCTGGTTTGCCTGGCTAGACTGAGGTGTAGACCGGGTAGTCTGAGATGACGCCTGATATGATCCTGCTGGGCGTGCTGGTGGACTAATCCCCTGAGACTGGCCTGGTAAATGCCGGCTAGGGCAATCCCTGATCATGTGGCCCTGGCGACCGCAATGATAACATCCACCAGATGCTCTTCGGTAATCTCCTACCGGATGCCTTTTGCCGCATGAAATGTAGACCTCATATGTGTAAGCCGGAGGGGCCGAAGGTGGTGTATACCTCGCTGCCTAAGGTGTAACTGGCCGAGGGGCCGGAAAAGCCTGAGGTCGAGGTGCCTGTGGCACGTACTGCCGTGGGGCTGGAGGCGCATAAGTCGGCCTCATCTGTGGTGCTGGCCATGTATACTGATAAGGGCCGGTACGAGCCCGCCTCTCTGGAGGTGCTGAACTACTGGCTTGGCCTCTTGCCAACTCTCTCTTCTTGGACACCGCGTCAGAATTGGCCTCGACCAATAAGGCCTTGTCTACCACTTCAGGGTAGGTAGCATGCCTGAAAACGGAAACCTTCTCCATAATAACATCCTTGAGCCCTTGCTCAAATCTTCTCGCCTTCATTGCCTCGGTGGCAATCATATGTGTCGCGAAGCGTGATAGCTCCGAGAACTTGGCCTCACAAGCGGCCACAGACATCGAACCTTGCTCAAGGTTGATGAATTCTCTCTCTTTCTTTTCCCGTGCACCGATAGGAAAATACTTCTTGTAAAAAGTATCTTTGAACTCTTCCCAAGTCCAAGGTTGACCCTGTATGGTCAAATCTCGCGTCCTCAATGCGGACAACCACCAATGGTGGGCTTTGCCCTCTAGCATAAAAACTGCCCATGCCACTTTCTCTTCCTCTGTAGGAGTGAGCACCGCAAATATCTTCTCAACCTGGAGGATCCAAGCTTCCGCAGTAAGAGGGTCCACACTCCCGTGGAAGGATGGAGGCCTCAATCTCCTGAATGCCTCAACTCCTGCGGTACGATGTACTGGAGCTGCGGGCGGTGGAGTAGGTGCCGCCGATGATGGTATAGCCTGCCGAGCCGCCAGTATGGCGAGTGTCTCAGCAATAGAGCCTAAGACCTGAGAGAGGTCCGGCTGCTCATTGTCATCCCGTGAAGAAGAGGAAGCTCTGGTATATGGTCCACGACCCCGTGTGCCCCGCCTCATGACTAAAGTCCTGAGAACAATAGCACCACATGAGTCTCACTTGAAACCACAATTTATTTCAATGTCATTTCACAATCATTCAATTTGTATTAGTTGTATAATACTAATATACATCACATCAAGTCATCAGAGTATTCATCACATTATACTTATACTTTAGCGTTCTAGCGTACCTAGGACTGTACTTGGTTAAGGCAACCATTTTAGACTAAGACTAAAGTTTAGTCTTACACTTGGATCAAGACTCTCTTCCGACTTACTTCCTTCCTAACTTGTTTCCTAACATATGCTCTTGGCAAGCCGTGGTATAAGATTCTAAGTGACCCTAGAGACCTAAAGCCTAAGCTTTGATACCACTTCTGTCGCGACCCAAAACCCACCCTAGGAGTTAGAGTGAACTTTGGACGACTAATCATGACTTGCTTGACAACCAACCTGCAAAACCCACAGAGCATATACCATAGAGGACAATATAGCGGAAACATAACTATAAAACACAGCGGAAGTCTAACCAAACCTCTATGAATATACATACGCAAATCCAAGTTATACAAAAAGTAACCAAAAGAAAGTGCGGACAGACCCGCCAAAATACATGAAAGTATATCTCTCATCTCACCCACAGCTATTCACTCAGAATCTACAACCACCTAATGGTAACCCTCTACGGGAGGTTCCTCCAAAGGCTCCTCGACGTACTCCTCCTCCACCCAAGGGCTCGGAGCACAGATATCAAATGGAGCAGCTGCTCCGCCATCACCTGCCGACATAAGAAGTACGGCTGAGCATGGAATACTCAGCGGGTACTAAGCACTAACCAACAGTCATAGCATACAGATAGTATACATAAAGCAGGAACAATTCTTATAAGTTAGAAGGAAACAATTCATATCATACAAGGAAGTAAAAGCAATTTATAATCATGCTTGTATTTCGTAGAAAGCCGTTAAAACCCTTGAAAACCTTGTGCACTTGACTTGATTGGAAATACCATTTCCATGCTTGAAACTTTTCATGTTGTCTTATCTTATCATATCATGCGTGTCATGCCATGTCATGCTTGCTTGGAAAGTAAACTATTTGTGAGGGAAGGGAGACCCTTCTTCCTAAATGCCCATGCTTGTCATGTCATGTATCATGCTTGCTTGTTCGGAAAAGTAATCTACTTGTGAGGGAAGGGAGACCCTTCTTCCTAAAATTCTCATGCTTGTCATGCCGTGTCATGTCATGCTTGTATCATGCTTGGAAGAGTAAACTACTTGTGAGGGAAGGGAGACCCTTCTTTCTATATGCTCATGTCATGTCCTTTCACTTGTGAGATGTCCTTGTGAGATGTACTTGCGAGGGAAGGGAAACCCTTCTTATGATATGTATGTACTTGCGAGGGAAGGGAGACCCTTCTTATGATAATGCATGATTGACTTGTCCTTGCCAAAAGCGAGGTAAAACATATCGTAGGATATGCCCCACCTCTAAATCCCATTCTTGAAAAACGTCGGTAATCCATGTCATGCATGCGTGCTTGTGAGATCGTGTGCATACTTGCATTTGGAATTAAATATGACAATTTGGGTAATTTACAAAGCATAGCATATCATGATTTGAACAAGTAATAAATCGCACATTTTGAGAAATGTAAGAAACACACTATCATATGCCCTAACAATTTCATGAATAATTAAACATGTATTCCCTTAATTTATCACTCATTTTATTCACCTTGGCATCTCATCAAACATAATGTGTTCATTATTTATTAACCCTGCAACATGCTTTTCTAGGTGGGTTTTACTCACATCACATATGTATGTTTATTATGGGTACAATGCCCTCCCCGTTCATCCATCACATCAATACACACGGCATCCAATCGCCCACATTCATCTCCATTCATCATTCACCATTCACAATTCACCATTCACAACCCATCTCATAATACATGGATGTATAAAGGAACACAAGGAAAATAAAGGAAAAGAAGAACTATAACTAGGAGGGTAGCAAGAAGTACCGACCTTGAACAATGAGGAAGAAACCCCTTCCAAAAACGACCGTGTAGCTGCTGCCCTAGCTTGGATCACGAGCTCCTCGAATGCTTGAGCCTTGATCTTGAAGAAAACGTGTCGCGACCCAAAACCCACCCTAGGAGTTAGAGTGAATCTTGGACGACTCAATCATGACTTACATAACTTGCTTGACAAACCAACCTGCAAAACCCCATAGAGCATATACAATAGAGGACATTATCGCGGAAACATAACTATAAAACACAGCGGAAGTCTAACAAACCTCTAAGTATATACATATGGTCCAAGTTTATACAAAAAAGGTAACCAAAAGAAAGTGCGGACAGACCCGCCAAAATACATGGATAAAATCTCTCATCTCACCCACAGCTAATCTACTCAGAATCTACAACCACCTAATGGTAACCCTCTACTAGAGGTTCCTCAAAAGGCTCCTCGACGTACTCCTCCTCCACCCATGGACTCGGAGCACAGATATCAAATGGAGCAGCTGCTCCGCCGTCACCTGCCGACATAAGAAGTACGGCTGAGCATGGAATACTCAGCGGGTACTAAGCACTAACCAATAGTCATAGCATACGGATAGCATACATAAAGGAGGAAGCAAGTTGCATATATAGAACATGAACAATTATATCATACAAGGAAGCAAAGCAATTTATATTCATGCTTGCATTCCAAAAGACTGATAAAACCCTTGAAAACATCGTGCACTTGACTTGACTTGAAATACCCTTTTTCGTGATTAGGAACTTGTTAACCGTGTCATGCTTGCATTTTCATAATTTAAACATGTTCACATGCCTAGTTGCCGTTCATAGTCCGTCACAACTAGTACCCTATATGCAGATGGGTATGCCTAGTTGCCGTTCATAGCCCGTCGCAACTAGCATCCATGCGGAATGTGAATGCCTAGTTGCCGTTCATAGCCCGTCGCAACTAGCATCCATGCGGAATGTGAATGCCTAGTTGCCGTTCATAGCCCGTCGCAACTAGCATCCATGCGTGATGTGTGATGCTATGCTATGCGTGTCATGCCATGCTATGCTATGCGTGTCATGCGATGCTATGCATGTCATGCGAGGGGATGGGAGACCTTTCCCTATGCAATGCATGATTGTCTTGCCCTTGTCAAAAGCGAAGTGAAACATATCTTAGGAGATGCCCCACCTCTACGTCTCATACTTAAAACATCGGTAAATCACGTCATTTCATGCGTACTCGTGAAATCGTGTGCATACTTGCATTTGGAATTAAATATGGCAATTTGGGGTAATTCACAAAGCATATCATATAACAATTTAAGCGAGTAATAATCTACGCATTTTAAGAAATGTAAGAAACACACTATCATGAACCCTAACAAATTTCAAGAGCAATTAAGCATGGGTTCCCTTAATTTATCATTTATTTTGTTCACCTTGGCATTTCATCAAACATGGGGTATGTTCATTATTCACTTAAACCTAGATCATGCTTTTCTAGGTGGGTTATGCTCACATCACACTTGTATGTTCATTATTGGTACAATGCCCTTTCCCATTTTTTCATCACATCATCCACACGGCATCCATTCGCCAACATCCATCTCCATTCACCATTCATACCACCAATCTCATAACACATATATAAATGAAGGAAAACAAAAAGAAACAAAGGAAAAAGGAAGCTATAACTAGGAGGGTAGTAAGAAGTACCGACCTTGAACAATGAGGAAGAAATCCCCCTTTCAAAACGACCGTGAGTTGCTGCCCTAGCTTGAGGAGAGTGTCCCACACGAGCTTGAGCCGAGATCTCGAAGAAAATGGACTTGAGGTGAGTGTGGGTTCACAACCCTTTGATTTCTCCTCCAAAAATCAAACCCTAGGTTAGGGATCGCCTTCTTCTCCTCTCCTTAGCTCTCAATCTTCTAAGTATTGTAAAATAAGCCCTAAAGGCTCGGGCAAGACTCTTAAGGTAAGAGTAAACTGCCCAAAAGACTAAAACACCCTTACTAAGTTTTCTGCAAAAACGCGAGTACCGAGCGATCGGTGTTAATGACCGATCGATCGGTTGCCTACCGATCGATCGGTTTCATAACCGAGTGATCGGTTAAAATTTCACTCTCTGGAAAATTTCCCCATACAAAAATCTCGACCAGTCGATAGCCTCCGAGCGATCGGTTTTGGACCGATCGATCGCTCCATGGACCGAGCGATCGGTGGTCTGCAGGTCCAAACTGTTTTGGCCATAACTTTTGACTCGTTCGTCCGATTTCGACGATTCAACTTGCGTTGGGTTCGTACTTCGAAAACGAACATTTCTGACGTTTCGGAATTTCCAATTTCTTCCTTATTTATTAATTATACCTCTTTAAAGGCAAAATGGCAACGAAAGTGTCATTCATTAAATGTGAAAAGGTCCGGGGCTCTACATCCTCCCCCCCTTACAAAAATTTCGTCCTCAAAATTTAGACGCTACTTGCATGACAAACCAAGAAGAAAATTACAAGTCATATACAAACTTATACAAAAACTCATTCAAATAATTCTGGGTACTTCGCTTTGACTTCGGCTTCACGCTCCCATGTAGCTTCTTCCCGAGCATGGTGTTGCCATTGCACTAGAACCAAAGGGATAGTCTTGTTGCAAAGCACTTGATCTCTTCGATCCAAAATCTGAACCGGCTTTTCAATCAAGGTGAGGTCCTCTCGAATCTCCAACGGTTCCAAGTTTATGACATGCGAAGGATCCGCAATGTACTTCCGAAGCATAGACACATGGAAGACGTTATGAACTGCGGCCATGTGAGGTGGGAGAGCTACCCTGTAAGCAACCTCACCAACTCGCGTGATAATCTCAAAAGGCCCAACATACCGAGGACTGAGCTTGCCTCGCTTTCCAAATCTCATGATCCCTTTACTAGGAGATACTTTCACAAAAACTTGATCCCCTACTTGAAATTCCAAGTCCCTACGGCACGTGTCCGCATAACTTTTCTGGCGATCTTGAGCGGCTTTCAATCGATCCCGAATGATCTTAACTGTGTTTACAGTTTGCTCAATCAATTCTGGACCAAGTAATTTCCTTTCTCCTACCTCATCCCAATAGAGAGGAGACCTACAACTTCGCCCATACAAGGCCTCAAATGGTGCCATTTGGATACTTGCCTGATAGCTGTTATTGTAGGCGAACATGTCTTCAATGACTTGGTTCACTCATCCCAATAGAGAGGAGACCTACAACTTCGCCCAACTGCCTCTGAAATCCATCATACAAGCCCGAAGCATGTCTTCAATGACTTGGTTCACTCTCTCGGTTTATCCATCTGTCTGTGAATGAAAAGCGGTGCTGAAATCGAGTCGGGAACCCATAGCCTCCTGGAAGCTTTTCCAGAATCGTGATGTGAATCTTGGATCCCGATCCGACACGATACTGACAGGCACTCCGTGCAACCTCACCACTTCCTTGATGTACAAAGCAGCTAACTGACTAGAGTTGAAAGTAGTTCGGTAAGGCAAGAAGTGAGCGGACTTCATCAAACGATCCACTACTACCCATATCGCATCTGAACCCCTTGCCGTCTTTGGCAAGCCAACTATGAAATCCATGGATATGTTCTCCCATTTCCACTCGGGAATCGGAAGGGACTGTAATAGACCTGCGGGCCGCATGTGTTCTGCTTTCACCCGTTAACACACCAAGCACCGTGCTACATATTCCGCAACCTCCCTCTTCATATTCCGCCACCAAAAGTGACTCTTGAGGTTCCGGTACATCTTCGTACCCCCTGGATGCACTGTGTACTTCGAACGGTGTGCTTCGTCCAAAATCTCTCTTCGAAGATCTGCATTGGCTGGGACGCACAGTCTTCCCTTGAATGTGATAGCACCCCGACTAGTGAGAGAAAAGTCTTCACTGCCCTTGGCAACTTCCTTGTCCCGGAAAGCCAACAATTCCGCATCCATGGCTTGATATTCTTGGATCAAATCTATAATGTACGGCCGAACCGTAACATTTGCCAAGGTAGGACCACGGACAGAGTTATTCACACTGATGTCCAGATTTGCCAAATCTTCTAGTAGCTTCCATTCTTGAACCAACATGTGTGCTAACAACCCCTGAGGTCTTCTACTCAGAGCATCAGCCACTACATTTGCCTTACCCGGATGGTATTGAATGGTACAATCATAATCCTTCAGAAATTCCATCCAACGCCGTTGCCTTAGATTCAATTCCTTTTGGGAAAAGAGGTACTTGAGGCTCTTGTGGTCCGTATACACATAGAATTCCACCCCGTATAAGTAATGTCGCCAGATCTTGAGTGCAAACACGACTGCGGCAAGCTCTAAGTCGTGCGTGGGGTAATTCTTCTCATGTTCCTTCAATTGCCTTGATGCATAGGCAATGACCTTCTTGTGTTGCATAAGCACACATCCAAGTCCAACGTGTGAGGCATCACTGTACACCTCATACCCAAGAGGTCCGGATGGCACTGTAAGGACAGGAGCTGTAGTAAGCCTCTTCTTCAGTTCCGTGAAACTGATCTCACACTTGTCGCTCCAAACAAACTGCGCATTCTTCCGTGTCAGGTGAGTAAGCGGTGCTGCAAGGCTAGAGAAACCCTCCACGAATCTCCTGTAGTAGCCTGCCAGCCCAAGAAAGCTGCGTATCTCAGTAACACTCTTGGGCCTCGCCCAACTCATAACAGCTTCTATCTTCTTCGGATCAACGGAGATGCCTTCCGCGGAAACAACGTGGCCTAGGAATGCCACCTCTTCCAACCAAAACTCACACTTGCTAATTTTGGCGTATAGCTTGTGCTCTCTTAACATTTCCAATGCAAGGCGAAGGTCGCGTATGTGATCTTCCCGTGTCTGGGAATAGACCAAAACGTCATCAACAAATACAATCACGCACCGATCTAGGTATGGTCGGAACACCCGGTTCATCAAATCCATAAAGGCTGCCGGCGCGTTCGTGAGACCAAAAGGCATCACCAAGAACTCATAGTGCCCATATCGCGTCCTGAAAGCAGTTTTGGGAACATCTTCCACCTTAATCTTCAACTGGTGATAACCCGATCGAAGATCTATCTTTGAGAAAAATCTTGCTCCCTTCAACTGATCGAACAAGTCGTCAATCCTAGGCAATGGATACCTATTCTTTATAGTGACTTTGTTCAATTGCCGGTAATCGACACACATCCGCATCGAACCATCTTTCTTCTTGACAAACAACACTGGGGCACCCCACGGTGAGACACTTGGTCGAATGAAGCCAAGGCTTTGTAATTCTTCCAACTGAGCCTTTAACTCTTTGAGTTCAATAGGGGCCATTCTATACGGAGCCCTGCAAACAGGAGCTGTGCCTGGTGCAAGCTCGATCATAAACTCAATCTCCCTGTCTGGAGGCAATCCTGGCAACTCCTCTGGAAATACATCCAGGAACTCACTCACAACCGGAATAGTTGATGAGTCCTTTGCCTCGGGGTTAGCTACGCCCAACGCCGCAAAACGAGCAATAGATCTGCTTTTCAACCCGCGAAAGTGGAATGGTTTTCCTTCTACTGGCTTGAAGAGTACCATTTTCTCAAAGCAAGCTACATGCCCATGATGTGCTGCTAACCAATCCATTCCCAATATAACATCAAAGTCTTGGAATCCAAGGACAATGAGATCAACCGCCAACTCGTGGCTTCCAACTTGGACCACACCATTTCTATACACTTTATCTGCCAATACTGTTTTGCCAAGAGGAGTTGAAATGGATAACTCCGGTTCTAGCTGACTTGGCTCCCCAGAAAAGCCTTCTGAAAAACTCGGCGAGACAAACGAATGAGTAGACCCGGTATCAATCAACACTCGAGCCAAATACTCATTGACTAGTAGGGTTCCTGAAATTTTAGCTAGTTATGTCAATTCAAGCCTCAACAGTGTATACACGTAAGTAAATATATATATAGCATACCAACTACGTACACAAGGAATAAAACATAACACAACAATCACGAATAAGGAAAATAACTCCTAACGCGTACCTTGCACCACATCGTCAGATGCAAGTGCATCACCCTCTATCAAGGCAAAAACTCGCCCCTGGTTCGCCTGGCGAGACTGAGGTGTAGACCGGGTAGTCTGAGATGACGCCTGATATGATCCTGCTGGGCGTGCTGGTGGCCTAATCCCCTGAGACTGGCCTGGTAAATGCCGGGTAGGGCAATCCCTGATCACGTGGCCCTGGCGACCACAGTGAAAACATCCACCCGATGCTCTTAGGCAATCCCCAGCTGGGTGCCGTCGGCCGCATGAAGGGCAGGCCTCGTGTGTGCGGGTAGGAGGGGCCTGAGGTGGAGCATATCTCGCCACCTGAGGTGCAACTGGCCATGGGGCCGGGAGAGCTTGAGGTCGAGGTGCCTGTGGCACGTACTGCCGTGGTGCTGGGGCCGCATAAGTCGGCCTCATCGGTGGTGCTGGCCATGTATACTGATAAGGTCCGGTACGATTCCGCCTCTCTGGAGGTGCTGAACTACTGGCTTGGCCTCTCGCCAACTCTCTCTTCTTAGACACTGCTTCAGAATTAGCCTCAACCAATAAGGCCTTATCCACTACTTCGGCGTAAGTGGCGTGCCTGAAAACTGACACTTTCTCCATGATGACATCCTTGAGCCCTTGCTCAAACCTCCTCGCCTTCATTGCCTCGGTGGCAATCATATGTGTCGCGAAGCGTGATAGCTCCGAGAACTTGGCCTCATAAGCGACCACAGACATCGAACCTTGCTCAAGGTTGATGAATTCTCTCTCTTTCTTTTCCCGAGCTCCAACCGGGAAATACTTCTTATAGAACGTGTCCTTAAACTCCTCCCAAGTCCAAGGTTGACCCTGCATGGTCAAGTCTCGTGTCCTCAATGCGGACAAACACCAATGGTGGGCTTCACCCTCTAGCATGAAAACTGCCCATGCTACCCTATCCTCCTCTGTAGGCGAGAGGACCGCAAAAATCTTCTCCATCTGGAGGATCCACGCCTCTGCTGCGAGAGGGTCCACACTCCCATGGAAGGATGGAGGCCTCAATCTCCTGAATGCCTCAACTCCAGCTGTACGATGTACTGGAGCTGCGGGCGGTGGAGTAGGTGCCGCTGATGCCGGTATAGTTTGCCGAGCCGCCAGGATGGCGAGTGTCTCAGCAATAGAGCCTAATATTTGGAAAATTCTTGAGCTAACATTTCTGGTTGTACACCTTCTCAGGCCACCAAACTGAATGATGTGAAATCTTGCAAAGGGACTGCCTTCTGGATGGCCCCTGAGGTTTGCCTCTACTCTTTTGTAACTTGTTTTTGATTAAGGGGTTTTGAATGTGTCTGCTCGATCAACTCAATACTTTTTATCAAAATGTCCGAAAATCGTGAATATTAGCTAATTCGAGTATATCAGCTGAATTGATTGAATCTATCATGAGCACTATAATTTAGCCATGTAAACTAGTTTTTTCACTATGCTGGCTGAGGTGGTACAAATATGGTGTATAGACCAGAGCCGTTTGATAGGTTATAGCTTATTTGACCCTCAGCTACTGAGTGCTGATGCAGTTTATTCACCGTAGCATGGCATGTTGGTCTTTCATATCGTATTACTCAACTGCCATGCCATACATGATACACCAATATCTGGAACCATGAAACGCTCATCTTTATCATGATTGTTCTAGCGTGAGCACCTTATTTAGGAGTTGTTTGTGATGATTGCAGTTGGGGGCATTGGATTTGGAATTTGGTGTAAGAAACCTGATTTTGACCACTGAAATTTTTTAATAGGATGACTCTGCAATCTGTCCTGCTTTCTACCGTTGAAGAAGGAAATAATTATAAACAACAATTGAATCAGAATTGTTACTGAGAGTCAGAAACTGATACTGAACTAAAAATCCAAAGGAAATTGAAATTCTGAACTTAAGAGCACCAAAATTCACCAATTTTGGCTCAAAGGATGGAGTTGAAGATTCAACTAGTATACTCTTGCATGACGAGAAATAAGGAAAATAGCCCAAAATGTATTGTCGTGTCATAACATTATGTTATTCAAAACTTCAAGCTATGACTTCCTTATAGACCTTGATAACCTGGTTCTCATCCCAGTTCAAATAAAAATTCCATTAGTTTGACCCAAAGTTGTACTCCTAAATAACCTTCTAAGACTTTTACTACGACCCAAACATGAGATTAGTAATTTCTCTGAATTAGACTTGGAGAGTATATATATATATAGAGAGAGAGAGAAAGAGAGAAAGAGAGAGAGAGAGAGAGAGAGAGAGAGAGAGAGAGAGAGAGGAATATGGTTGAACATTATGTTTCAAGAAAGTATTATAGAGGGAGGGAGTGAGGGATCAACATTAGTGAATTAGGGCTTATGATAGAGAATGGGTTGGAATGTTGTTGAACATTCTGTTTTTCGAAAGTATTATATTTGTAAAATTTTCATTCCAAGAAAGCCTATCGTTGGGGTAGTAGAAGTGTATCTAATGTATGCATTTTCTTTTTAAATTTCTGGCTATATTCAATTACAAAGGTCCATAGTGTTAATGAAATTCAGAGAAAGGAACTCGATGGAAATAGTAAGGTTTTCATCCCAAGACAGTTTAACTTTGAGGTGATTTACAGAGGCCCATGGTCTCAATGAAATTCTGGGAATTGAACTCGATGGGATTTTTCGACCCCTCCTTTTTAACTTAATGGGGATGAATGCTTGTATACTTTAGTATAGGTTTACATTTAGGGTTTACAATTTGTAAGTTAGAATTTGGGCTTTACATTAAATGTCGGATTCAAGGAGGAAGAAGTGAAATAACTATGGAATTCAATAAGA
Organism: Tetracentron sinense; assembly: GCA_015143295.1. Lineage (NCBI taxonomy): Eukaryota > Viridiplantae > Streptophyta > Magnoliopsida > Trochodendrales > Trochodendraceae > Tetracentron > Tetracentron sinense. The sequence goes on along the minus strand of CM026565.1, from coordinate 14,017,468 downwards.
GACTTTCACACTTGTGGGCTTCCGGCTTCCCATCCCTATCAGTCAAGAAATCAACTCCTCGGGTGGGGAAAGAAGCCTATCTTATCAACTCCATTTACAGGAGGGTATTCGTTTATTTGTAGGGGTTAGATTATTTGGAACAATAAAACACAAGCGCCAAAAGTCAAGTTTGATTGACCGAAAGGCAGGCTCAAGCTTGAGTTGGGGTTTGAGAATTCGGGATGAGCATGTGGACCGGTTGGTTTGCCTGTATCTTTCTTGGTTTTCCCTCAGTAAATGCATGCATACATACATACATACAAACGTACATTCATACAAGTGTGTGTACTTCTAATGTCTATATGTATGGGTCACGGTTCGAAAGTTAGCCGGGTCGAGTAATTCGAAAAACTCAACTGAGTCCTACTCGGTATTATTTAAAATATTAATTTATTTATGTAATCAATATTTATATAGTGTACGGTATTAAAAAGAGGTTTTCTCTTGAGTGTTCGTTTCTCAACTTCTATTACTCTCCATTCTAGTAGAGAGAGAGAGAGAGAGAGAGAGAGATAGAGAGAGAGATTGGAAAAAAATATATCTATTTTTTAAAAGAGAAAAAAATACATTCTTCTTCGAAGAACAAGAAAAGCACCGAATACAAAAATAAAATGCAGCATCTAGGCGCCCCTTTAGGCGGGCGAAATTCACTGGCTATATTCAATTACCAATTCCAAGACTTAGGTTTTATTTAAATAAATGTGTCAAAAGATATTACATAAATAATCAAGTCTAGGTTAGGAATTTGCACACAATTATAGATTTATGCTTTACGGTTCTTTCTCAGAGACAATTGGGAAATCTCAGTGTCCAAATTGAGAATAAGAGGTCGAAACACCTTGAAATCATAAGAGACCACTTCAAAAATCGAGTCTATGTTAGGATTGATGCACAATAATAACTTTAAGCTTTACGACATAAACAAAGGAGACATCTTGGGAACCTATGTGTCATTTCGGGCAAACCAGTTCCAAATGCCCCGAAAATTATTCTAGTACTTAATATTGATATTGAAACAAAGATGTTAGATGAGATCACATTAAAAATTAAGTCCCAATTAGGATTTAACGCAAAATTGTAGGTTTTGACTTGAAGAGTTTTTAAAAGAGAGAACTAAAGAACCACGGTGCCCAAATCGGGTATATAAGATCCAAACTCCTCGAAACCACTTCCAACAATGAGGATATAGTGAAATAGTAGTGTCAGAAGAACTAGATCAAAAACCGAGTTCAGGTTATAAATTGGTGCACAATTGTAGGTTTAGGCTTTACTGTAATAACAAAAGAGACAATTTAAATACCTCATTGCCCAAATCGGGCATATGAGATCCAAACAACTTGAAACCAATTCCAAAATTGAGGTTATATTGAATTAAGGTTTCAGAAGAAACTACATTAATAATGGATACTAGGTTAGGAATTGGTGCAAAGGTATAGGTTTAGGCTTAACGGTCTTAACAAAACAGACTACTAGGAAACTTCGGCACCCAAATTTTGTCATATGAGGTTCAAACACCTTGAAAACAATTCAAATACTTAGGTTATATTGAAATCAAGGTGTTAGAAGAAATTACATCAAAACTGAGTCCAGGTTAGTAATTTGTGCACAATTGTAAGTTTAGGCTTTACGATATTAACAAAGAAACAATTAGGAAATCTCGGTGCCAAAATCGGGCATACGAACCAATTCCAAGAGTTAAGTTATATTGAAATAAAGGTGTCAAAAGATATTGCATTAAAAACCTAGTCTAGGTTTGGAATTAGCGCAAAATTAGATGTTTAGGTTTAACGGTCTTAACAAAAGATACAACTAGGGAACTTCGGTACTAAAATTGAGCAAACGAGGTCCAAACGTCTCAAAACCAATTCCAATCAGAATGTGAAACTCAAAAATACAAGGTCTGAAAACCTCGAAACTAATTTCAACACTTCGGTTATGTTGAAATGATGTTGTCTGATGAAATCACATCAAAAATCGAGTCTAGGTTATGAATTTGCACTTAGTTATATGTTTAGGCTTTACTGTTTTAACAAAGTAGGGAACTAGGGAACTTCTCTACCCAAATCAAGCATACGAGGTATAGAAACGTCGAAGACACGTCCAACATTTAGGAAATATTGACATAAAGGTGTCAGAAAACACTATATCAAAAACTGAGTCCAGGTAATGAATTGGTGCACAGTTGTAGGTTTAGGCTTTAGGGTATTAACCTCGATGTCTAAATAAGTCATTCGTGGTCCAAACACCTCGAAACCAATTCCAAGACTTAGGTTATATTGAAATAAATGTGTCAAAAGATATTACCTAAAATATCTAGTCTAGGTTAGGAATCGGGAAATCTCGGTTCCCAAATTGAGAATAAGATATCCAAACACCTCAAAATCAATTCTAACACTTATGAAATATTAAAATACATATGTCATAAGAGACCACATTAAAAACTGAGTCTATGTTAGAATTAACGCACAATTATGTGTTTAGGTTTTACGGTATAAACAAAAGAGACACCTAGGTAGCCAAATCGGGCAAACGAGTTCCAAATACCTCGAAACCAGTTTCAAACCATATTGAAATAAAGATGTTAGATGAGACGACATCAAAAATCAAATCCTAATTAGGATTTAACACAAAATTGTAGGTTTAGGCTAATTTTGGGACTTAACCGATACTTCCCAAAAGTCATGACTGATGTGAGGCGTGAGATAAAACCTTTATCTCATAGCGGGCCACACTCTGTAGGCCACCCTACCTCAATGTGGAGATTCCCCTGCATTATCCACGCTCAATAGTGAGGATAATTGAAATTAGACCCGCTCTGATACCATTTGATGCAGTGAATTAATCAATACTCTACAAAAGCTGCTACTGTTAGGAGCGTGAGATTAAATTCCTTTTCTCATAGATCCCTAGGCTGCTCGGTCAAAACCTCCAAGTGGGCCCAACCCCGTGGGCCACCTTACCTCGGGCACCACCCCGTAGGCCCATGGGGGGGCCTACTGGGAGGTCTTGATCGGGTTGCTTGAACTATGAGATAAGGGATTTGATCTCACGCCTCTCATCAGTCGCAGCTTTTGCGAGTTTTGATTAAGTCCTTACATCAAATGGCATCAAAGCAGGTCTCAGTTTCGAGTCTTATCACTGATGTGGGTGGATGATGCAGGGGCATCTCCACACTGTGGTGACCTACGAGATGGGGCCCGCTGAAGTGGGGTGGCCCACGAGGTAGGACCCACTGAGGGGTATTGTGACACCCTGAACCCGCGCCTAAGGAATCAAGTTCTGAGACGCTCGTTCGTTCTTCAAATCATGCAAGCGGAAGACTTTACCAGCGAAAATGCGGGAAATTTAAACATTTATCAGATGCTTCCAAAAAGCAAATAATACCTGTCATCACAATAGCCATCATACAAACCATATACCGGTATTATTTACATTAAGTTTGTTTTACAAAAGTAGGCGCTTCTATCACGCCGGGTACAACTTGTACAAGCTTCCAAAATGTCCAGTTGGACTTTTCACTTACTGGTCAGCAGCTCCAAGATTTGCTGACACAAAAAGTCAGTGAGCTATGAAGCCCAATAAAACCACAATCCTTTTAAACTATTTTCCGCATAATAACACGCATCAATAATGATACAATAAACAGTTCAATTTGCATGTTAAAGTAAAATAGAACAGTATATAATAAACTGTGACCCAAGGTCACTTAGGATTACGTCACCCTAACAGAGGTTCCCGACCTCACATTACTTTCCAATTATGCGGTTCAGTTATGAATGTATTATATTACCAAATTATCTTTTCGATCATCAATCATGTTTCATTTCGAGTCCTGAGACTCTATTAATTGGCCACAGCCCACAAATGTTTAGCTTAAAGTCTCTAAATCATAACCATAATACATTGAGTCATTTAAACTCACACACGCTGTTCCGGCTTTCACCCGAACATGACCAAACCTTGGGTATACCAACCCAACTCACCTGGAATCCGATGATTCCATACCGAACCATGAGTCCACCAACTCAAACAAATACACCAACCCTGAGTATACCGACTCAGACCACTTCGTATCCGAAGCTTACACTCACAACATGGGCATTTGCCCAATAAGGACATATTTTTCCATTCAATTGACTGACCACATCTACCGTGTATTCGCCGCCATCGCCCTGGGTATCAGTCATGAAGGAACCCCTACAAACCTGCCTACCGTCATCTTCTGGCTAGTCTACGGAAGAACCTCGACATCTATACCAATGCCGGCATCTCCTAACGTTCCACCAAGAAGGGACCCCGATAGCACGGTGCCGACATCTTCTGACCCACCCAGAGAGGAACCCCGGACTATACACTATCTGATGTTCAGCCACTTTAAACTCCCTAGGACTTCGACATCTCCTGACTATCAATCACGGAGGAACCACCGGCCATGCAGGACACCGCCACTCCTGACCTAGTCCAAGAGGCACCACGGACGACCTAGACAAACAGACCGACATCTCCCGACTATCAGTCACGGAGGAACCCCGTGCCTTACTGGACACCGTCTCTCCTGACCTAGTCAAAGAGGAACCACGGACTATACTTGACTCTGGTTAGATTTTCTAACCACAGGTTAACCCCAGTTAACCCAAGCCTCGCTTGATTAACTGAAATACTTAGGCCTCGCGCCCGTGAACTAACTCCGTTAACACACCGTCCCGTTAGGGAACGTTTTCAAGCTAATGGATGTCTCCATAGCCTTACAAGACATGCAAAACAACTTTTCATCACCCTAGAGTGGCGATACAATTTACCCGGGACCCGATCTGGGCTCCCCGAGGGACCACATAAAATCACAACATCACATAGGGGTCTCCAACCCTTTTTCACTCATGTCAAAAGACATGCATATACTTCACATAAAATAATATAGCAAAATAAGAGGAAAAAGAGAAGAAAAGAGGGGGGTTTTACCTGCTTCACGCGTTTCGAGGCGTCTAGAGCCAAAACGGATACCGCCAACGTGCTCGGAAGGATGATCAACCCCAAGGTAGAGCGCATGCAACTTACTCTCTCCACTTTCTCTCTCTACCTTTTTCTCTCTCTCTCTCTCTACATGCAAAACGAGATGCCGGAGAGGAAATCAGACACTGCCAACGCGTCGGGGACGTCGAAAAACCCCAAGGGGACCTCCCTTTCCCTTTCTCTCTCTTCCTTTCTCTCTCCTCTTTCTCTCTCTTCCTTTCTCTCTCCTCACTTTCTCTCTCTAAAATGGTTGGCGCAGCATACTGTCTCTGCAGAATCTGTGAGGGAATGAGGGTTTTAACCCTCTTTATATAAGTAATGAGATGGGATCATGTGCAAAAGCACATGACCAATAAGTGTGGAGAGTTGATCGGTCAACTCGTTTGACCGGTTGACTGATTGACCAATTTCTTATTTTTTTTGCATATACGGCCTCCGAAATCCTACTACATAAAGTCCGATTTTGATGAAATTTTAGGTGACCGAACTTGGGGGCAGTCCAACACCTACTGTAAAAATTTCAGAGAAAAATACTGAGTTTTGACAGTTGCACTTTAGTCCGGAAGAAAATTGCAAAACCCACTAATTTTCTGATTTCGGACACAAAACACGCTGTCGCTTCTTCGTTTGAGATAACTAACTGCCGAGACGACAGACATTAGTCCCCACAGCCGACCGACACGCATTAGTGCTAACCATACGGATTTCTATTAGGATCTCCAACAGATATTGGGTCCCACTTAATTTCTGGAAATATGGAAATTTCCCGTTTTTCTCAATTTTATCACACATAATGGCCCCGTGGTCCCGCGAAATGGTACATGACGGAATCGATACGGTAGGAGTGTGTCCCGGCAGTCGGCCGGCACACTGTGTGCGAGTTTCGCCAAAAGATACTGAGATTTCCTCGGTGCACTTCAATCCCGAGCAAAATCCATTTTTTATTAGTTTAACAAATAATTAACTAATTAACCTCCATTAAGGACCCATAAACACATAATTTTATTATATTAAAATTCCGGGTCGTTACAGGTATCGACCAGGTTTCCTGGGCTATGAGGTAATAGGTTCGATCCCATGCCTCCCATCATTCGCGGTTTTTGGGGAGTATTTGTTAAGTCCCTGCTTCATAGACCTTTCTTATTTTTAAAAGGAAAGGAAAGAACATCAGTGTTCAAATCGGGTATTTAAGGTCCAAAGACCTTGAAAGCAATTCGAACACTTAGAAAAGACTAAATAAAAAACCGAGTCTTAAGTTATAAATTGATAGACAATTATAGGCTTAAGCTTTATAATAATAATGAAAGAGACAAGTAGGAAACCTTAGTGCCCAAATCGGGCATACGAGGTTCTAGCAACTTGAATCCAATTCCAAGACTGGGGTTATATTGAAATAAAGGTTTCAGAAGAAACTACATAAAAACGGATGCTAGGTTAGGAATTGACATAAAAGTATATGTTTAGGCTTTCTTAACAAAATAGACAATTAGGGAACTTGAGTACCCAAATTGGGCATACGAGGTCCAAACACCTCGGAATGAATTCCAAGACTTATGTTTTATTGAAATAAATGTGTGAAGATATTACATAAATAATTAAGTCTAGCTTAGGAATTTACGCAAAATTTAGATTTAGGCTTTACGGTTCTTTCTCAAAGACAATTCTGAAATCTCGGTACCCAAATTGAGAATAAGAGATCCAAACACCTCGAAATCAAATTTAAACTTATGATATATTGAAATAAGGATGTCATAAGAGACCACTTCAAAAACCGAGTCTTTTTTAGGATGACACACAATAATATGTTTAAGCTTTACGATATAACCAAAAGAGACATCTTGGGAACCTAGGTGTTAAATCGGGCATACTAGTTCCAAATGCCCCGAAAATTATTCTAGTACTTGATATTGAAATAAAGAGGTTAGACGAGACCACATTAAAAATCAAGTCACAATTAAGATTTCAGGCAAAATTGTATGTTTTGACTTTACGAGTTTTTAAAAGAGAGAATTAAAGAACCATGGTGCCCAAATCGGGCATATAAGGTCCAAACACCTCAAAACCATTTCTAAACTGAGGATATATTAAAATAGAAGTGTCAAAAAAACTAGATTAAAAACCAACTTCAAGTTATAAATTGGTGCACAATTGTAGGTTTAGGCTTTACTGTAATAACGAAAGACACAATTAGAATACCTCATTGCCCAAATCAGGTATACGAGGTCCAAACAGCTTGAAACAAATTCCAAGCTTCACTAGAAGGAAAATTAGAATACCTCATTGCACACAATTATATGTTTAGGCTTTACCTTTTTAGCAAAGAAGGGAACTAGGAAACTTCGGTGCCCAAATCAGGCATACGAGGTGCGGAAACGTCATAGGCACTTCCAACACTTTGAGATATAATGAAATAAAGGTGTCAAAAAACACTATATCAAAAACAGAGTCCAGGTTATGAAATTCTGCAAAATTCCAGGATTAGCATTTAGGGTATTAAGAAACCAGAGAACTACGGAACCTTGGTGTCCAAATCAGGCATTGGAGGTCCAAACACCTTGAAACTAACTCTAAAACTCAGGTTATATTGAAAAAAAAATGTGTCAAAAGATTTTACATAATATCGAGTCTAGGTTAGGAATTGGGAAATCTCGATGCCCAAATTGAGAATAAGAGATCTAAACACCTCAAAACACTTTCTAACACTTGTGGTATGTTGAAATAAATTTGTCATAAGGGACCACAAAAAAACCCGAGTCTATGTTAGGATTAACGCACAATTATATGTTTAGGCTTTAGGGTATAAACAAAAGATACATATAGGGAAGGGAACCTAGGTGCCCAAATCAGGCATAACAGTTCCAAATACCTCAAAAACAATGGAGTGTTCATGTAATATTGAAATAAAGATGTTAGATGAGACTTTTGGGGATTATTGTTAAGTCCCCGCATCATAGACTTTGTGTTTTTGAAAGAGAACTACAGGACCTTGGTGCTCAAATCGGGCATATAAGGTCCAAACACCTTGAAACCTATTCGAATACTTTAGGATATATTGAAATAGAAGTGTCAGAAATGACTAGATAAAAAACCGAGTCCAAGTTATAAATTGGTACATAATTGTAGGTTTAGGCTTTACAGTCATAACGAAAGAGACAACTAGGATACCTTAGTGCCAAAATCAGGCATACGAGGTCCAAACAGCTGAAAACCAATTCGAAGACCAATTATATTTTGAAATAAAGGTTTTAGAAGAAACTACATAAAAAATGGAGACTAGGTTAGGAATTAGTGGAAAAGTATAGGTTTAGGCTTAACGCTCTTAACAAAAAAAATAAATAGTGAATTTCAGCATCCAAATTGGGTATATGAATAAGGTCCAAACACTCCGAAAGCAATTCAAACACTTAGTTATATTGAAATAGAGGTGTCAAAAAAGGCCACATCAAAATCCATGTCAATATTTAGAATTGACTCACAATTCTTTGTTTACGCTTTACAATCTTAACAAAAGAGGCAACTAGAGAACCTCAGTGCTAAAATTGTGTATTCAAGTTCTTAACACCTCTGAGCTAAATTTAAAACTTAGGATGTAACGAAATATAAATGTGTTAGAAGAGACACTACATCAAAACCCGATGCTTGGTTAAAAATTGGCGCAAATTGTAGATTTAGGATTTAGAGTTTTAACAAAATAGGCAACTAGAGAACCTCGTCACCGAACTCATATTTACAAGGTCTAAACACCTCGAAGTCACTTCTAACACTTAGGATATATTGAAATAAAGGTGTCAGAAAATATATATCAAACACCGAATAAATATTACGTATAGAAGATCTAAACACCTCGAAACCACTTCTAATACTTATGATATATTGAAATAAAGGTGTCAGAAAATATATTTCAAACACTGAATAAATATTAGGAATTGGTGCACAATTGTAGGTTTAGGCTCTTTGATATTTATAAGAGACAACTAGAGAACCATGGTGCCCAAATCGGATATACGAGGTTTAAACACCTCGTAACTAATTCCAATACTTAGGTTATATTGAGTTAGAGGGTTAAAGTAGATTACAATAAAAATTGAGTCTAAGTTTGGAATTGTATCAAAATTATGGGTTTAGGCTTCACGGTCTTAACAAACGAGACAATCCGGAAACTTTGGTACCTAAATCGTGCATACAAGGTCCAAACGCCTCGAAACCAATTCCAACACTTATATCATGTTGAAATAAAGATGATAGAAGAGACCTTATAAAATAATTGAATTGCGATTAGGATTTAGTGCAAAATTGTATGTTTAGGTTTTACAGTCTTAACAATTCCAGCACTTACGTTATATTGAAATTATGCTGTCAGATGAGATCATATCTGAAATCGAGTCTTGGTGAGGAATTTGCACACAGTTATATGTTTAGGTATTTTCTTTTAAAATGGAAGGGAACTAGGCAACTTCGGAACCAAAATCAGGCAGACGAGGTGCAGAAACGTCGAACACACTTCCAACACTTAGGATATATTGAAATAAGGTGCCAGAAAACACACTATAATAAACCGAATCTAGGTTATGAATTGGTGCGAAGTTTTAGGTTTAGCCTTCAAGGTCTTAACAATCGGGATAACTAGGTAACCTCGGTGTCCAAATCGGGCACTAGAAGTCCAAACACCTCGAAACCACTTCCAAAACATAGATTATATAGAAAAAATGTATGATATAACATAAATAATCGAGTCTAGGTTAAAAATTTGGAAATCTGAGTGCCCAAATTGAGAATAAGAGATCCAAACACCTCTAAACGAATTCTAACACTTATGATATGTTGAAATAAATTTGTCATAAGAGACCACATAAAAAAATTGAGTCTAGGTTAAGAATTTGGAAATCTCGGTGCCCAAGTTTAGAATAAGAGATCAAAACACCTCGAATGCAATTCCAATAATTAGGTTATATTGAAATAGATGTGCTGGAATGGACTACATAACAAATTGAATCTAAGTTTGGGATTATAACAAAATTATGGGTTTTAGGCTTCGCGGTATTAACAAAGAAACATTCCGAGAACTTTGTTGCCAAAATCGTGCATACAAGGTCCAAATACCTCGAAACCAATTCCCAAACTTACATCATGTTGAAATAAAGATGATAGAAGAGACCGCATAAAAAATTGAGTTCCGATTAGGATTTAATGTATAATTGTAGGTTTTGGCTTAACAGTCTTAACAATTTCAGACATTATCTTATATTGAAATAATGTTATTAGATGAGATGTTCTCAGAAATCAAGTCTAGGTTAGGAATTTGCACACAATTATATGTTTAGGCTTTACGGTTTTAACAAAGAAGGGAACTAGGAAACTTCGGTGTCCAAATTAGGCATATGAGGTGCAGAAACGTCATAGGCACTTCCAACACTTGAGATATGTAGAAATAAAGGTGTCAAAAAGCACTATATCAAAAACCGAGTCCAGGTTATGAAATTGTGCAAAATTGTAGGTTCAGCATTTAGGGTATTAACAAACAAGAGAACTAGGGAACCTCGGTGTCCAAATCAGGCATTGGAACACCTCGAAACCAATTCTAAGACTTAGGTTATATTGAAAAAAAATGTGTCAAAAGATTTTACATAATATCGAGTCTAGGTTAGGTATTGAGAAATCTCGGTGCCTAAATTGAGAATAAGAGATCTAAACACCTTGAAACCAATTCTAACACTTGTGGAATATTAAAATAAATTTGTCCTAAGAGACCTCATAAAAACCCGAGTCTATGTTAGGATTGATGCACAATTATATGTTTAGGTCTTAGGGTATAAACAAAAGATACATCTAGGGATGAGAACCTAGGTGCCCAAATCAGGCATAATAGTTCCAAATACCTCGAAAACAATGCGGTGCTCATGTAATATTGAAATAAAGATGTTAGATGAGACTTTTAGGGATTATTGTTAAGTCCCCGCATCATAGACTTTATGTGTTTTTGAAAGAGACAACTAAAGGACATTGGTGCTCAAATCGGGTATATAAGGTCCAAACACCTCGAAACCTATTCAAACACTTAGGCTATATTGAAATCAAGTGTCAGAAAAGACTAGATAAACCGAGTCCAGGTTATAAATTGGTGCACTACTGTAGGTTTAGGCTTTACAGTAATAACGAAAGAGACAACTACGATACCTAAGTGCCAAAATCAAGCATACGAGGTCCAAACAGCTCAAAACCAATTCGAAGACCGATTATATATTGAAATAAAGGTTTTAGAAGAAACTACATAAAAATGGAGATTAGTTTAGGAATTAGTGGAAAAGTATAGGTTTAGGCTTAACGGTCTTAAAAGATACCACATCAAAATCCGTGTGAATATTAAGAATTGACTCACAATTGTTGGTTTACGCTTTACGATCTTCACAAGAAAGCAAACTAGAGAACCTCGGTGCTAAAATTGTGTAATCAAGTTCTTAACACCTCTGAGCTAAATTTAAAACCTAGCATTTAACGAAATATAAATGTGTTAGAAGAGACACTACTTCAAAACTCGATGCTAGGTTAAGAATTGTTGTAAATTGTAGATTTGGGATTTAGAGTTTTAACAAAAGACGTAAACTAGAGAACCTCGTCACCGAACTCATATATACAAAACACCTCGGAACCACTTCTAACACTTAGGATACATTGAAATAAAGGTGTCAGAAAATATATATCAAACATCGAATAATTATTTGGTATAGAAGGTTTAAACACCTCAAAATCACATCTAACACTTGGGATATATTGAAATAAATGTGTCAGAAAATATATATCAAATACCGAATAAATATGAGGAATTGGTGCACAACTGTAGGTTTAGGCTCTACGGTATTTATAAGAGACAACTAGGGAACCATGGTGCCCAAATCAGGTATACGAGGTCCAAACACCTCGAAACCAATTCCAATACTTAGGTTATATTGAAGTAGAGTGTTAGAATAGATTACATTAACAATTGAGTCTAAGTTTGGAATTGTAACAAGATTATGGGTTTAGGCTTCACGGTCTTAGCAAATGAGATAATCCGGGAACTTTGTTACCCAAATCGTGCATACAAGGTCCAAACACCTCGAAACCAATTCAAATATTTAGGTTATATTGAAATAGAGGTGTTAGAATTGACTACATAAAAAATTGAGTCTAAGTTTGGGATTATAACAAAATTATGGGTTTTAGGCTTCACGGTCTTAACAAAAGAAACAATCCGAGAACTTTTGAACCAAAATCGTGCATACAAGGTCCAAACACCTCGAAACCAATTCCAAGACTTGCATCATGTTGAAATAAAGACGATAAAAGAGACCGCATAAAAAATTAAGTTCCGATTAGGATTTAATGCAAAATTGTAGGTGTAGGCTTTACAGTCTTAACAATTTAAGACATTATGTTATATTGAAATAATGTTATCAGATAAGATTTTATCATAAATCGAGTCTATGTTTGGAATTTGCACACAATTATATGTTTAGGCTTAACGGTCTAGACGGAATGAACCCATTTCACTCGGACGGATAAGAGATGAATGCGGGACTGATTGAATACCTCATCGCAAATCAGAATCGGAAGACTCCATCTCTTCTTCGAATCGGCTATACATGGAGTCAGGAAATTTTGGCGCAGGATCTAGATAAAATAAGAACCTTACTGCTGAACAAGTGGATCCACCACTATTCTAAATTGAGTTAGGCGGAGAGCGCAAGGCAGGCAGCAACTGTCACCATTCCCGGGCGAAGGAAGGCTGGTGAATAGTGCTCTGAGGAGATCTGATTCTGGACAACTCCGATTCTACTTCTTCATGAGCTAGCCCGGTGCCATAAACCAGCTGTTGTCAGGATGGCCAGTGGGAGGAGAATGTAGTAAATGAATGTTCCAAAGCCCAAAGAGGCTGAAAAGCAATAGCCAAATCAATCCACCGGGGAATGAATCTTTTTAATGGGCATCCGTAGCAGATCAAGCAGACGAAGAAAGCCTTTCTTCTAGGCTAGGGGAGGGGAAGAAGTTCCAAAAGGCTCTGAGTCCTTATATATAGGGGGCATGGACAAGCCGAGATCATCTCACTTAGAAGCTGCTTTTCGGATTCTGCGATACATCAAAACTTTGACAAAAAAGGATAGTAGGAAACTTCGGTGCCCAAATCAGGCATACGAGGTGCAGAAACGTCGTAGGCACTTCGAACATTTAAGATATATTGAAATAAAGGTGTCAAAAAACACCATATCAAAAACTGAGTTTAGGTTATGAAATTAGGCAAAGTTTTAGGTTTAGCATTTAGGGCATTGACAAACGAGAGAATTAGGGAACCTCGGTGTCCAAATCAGGCATTGGGGTCCAAACACCTCGAAACCAATTCTAAGACTTAGGTTATATTGGAAAAAAAATGTGTGAAAGATTTTACATAATATCGAGTCTAGGTTAGGAATTGGGAAATCTCGGTGCCCAAATTGAGAATAAGAGATTTAAATACCTCGAAACCAATTCTAACACTTATGATATATTGAAATAAATTGGTAATATGAGACCACATAAAAACCCGAGTCTATGTTAGGATTAACGTACAATTATATGTTTTGCCTTTAGGTGTATAAACAAAAGATACATCTAAGGAAGGGAACCTAGGTGCCCAAATCAGGCATAACAGTTCCAAATACCTCAAAAACAATGGAGTGCTCATGTAATATTGAAATAAAGATGTTAGACGAGACTTTTGGGGATTATTGTTAAGTCCCTGCATCATAGACTTTGTGTTTTTGAAAGAGACAACTAAAGGACCTTGGTGCTCAAATTGGGCATATAAGGTCCAAACACCTTGAAACCTATTCGAACACTGATATATTGAAATAGAAGTGTCAGAAATGACTAGATAAAAAATCGAGTCCAGGTTATAAATTGGTGCATAATTGTAGGTTTAGGCTTTACAGTCATAACGAAAGAGACACCTTGGTTACCTCAGTGCCAAAATCAGGCATACGAGGTCCAAATAGGTCAAAACCAATTTGAAGACCGATTATATATTGAAATAAAGGTTTTAGAAGAAACTACATAAAAAATGGAGTCTAGGTTAGGAATTAGTGGAAAAGTATAGGTTTAGGCTTAACGGTCTTAACAAAACAGATAGATAGTGAATTTCGGCACACAAATTTGGTATCTGAGGTCCAAACACTCCAAAAACAATTCGAACACTTAGGTTATATTGAAATAAAGGTGTCAAAGGAGACCACATCAAAATCCGTGTTAATATTAAGAATTGACTCACAATTCTTGGTTTACGCTTTACAATCTTAACAAAAGAGGCAACTAGGGAACCTTGGTGCTAAAATTGTGTATTCAAGTTCTTAACACCTCTGAGCTAAATTTAAAACCTAGGATGTAACGAAATATAAATGTGTTAGAAGAGACACTACATCAAAACCCGATGCTAGGTTAAGAATTGACACAAATTGTAGATTTGAGATTTAAAGTTTTAACAAAAGAGGCAACTAGAGAACCTCGTCACCTAACTCATATGTACAAGGTCTATATATTGAAATAAAGGTGTCAGAATATATATATCAAACACCGAATAAATATTAGGTGTAGAAGGTCTAAACACCTCGAAACAACTTCTAACACTTAGGATATATTGAAATAAATGTGTCAAAAAATATATATCAAACCCCAAACAAATATTAGGAATTGGGGCACAATTTTAGGTTTAGGCTCTACGTTATTTATAAGAGACAACTAGGGAACCATGATGCCCAATTGGGGTATACGAGGTCCAAACACCTCGAAACTAATTCCAATACTTAGGTTATATTGAAATAAAGGGTTAGAATAGATTACATTAAAAATTGAGTCTATGTTTGGAATTGTAACAAAATTATGGATTTAGGCTTCACGGTCTTAACAAACGAGACAATTCGAGAACTTTGGTACCGAAAACGTGCAAACAGGGTCCAAACACCTCAAAACCAATTACAACACTTACATCATGTTGAAATAAAGATGATAGAAGAGACCTTATACAAGCGTATTACCCACACTTAGGTTGGGTCAAAATACAAGCGTTAGAAAAAAGGCCATCGAGTTCCGACGCCTGGACTTGATATGATTCACGTTTGTAGGTTTAGGCTGAAATATCCTTTCTAAGTATGGATTTCGAGCCTCTTGGTGCCCAAATCGGGCAAACGGCGTCGGATTCCAATGAAACGAATTTCCAATCTCAGGTTTGGTTGAAATTTCGGCGTTTGAAGAAATGACAAGGAATTCTGATCCCCAGTTTGGAATTGGTGCGCTTTTTTTTACGTTTTTGCCTCTCAGAGCCCAAATTGGGCAAACGAACTCAGATTTCATCGAAATAAATTCTCACACTTAGAATGGGTCGAAATACCTGGATTAGAAGAAACGACATCGAAATCCAACCCCCGGTTTGGCTGTGGTGCACATTTTTAGGTTTTGGACGAAGTATACTTTCTAAGTATAGATTTCTGCCTCTCGGTGCGTCGATTGGGCAGATGACCTTGGATTCTGTCGACACGAATTCGCACACTTAGTTTGGATCAAAATACATGTGTTAGAAGAAATGACATCAAAATGCGATCACCGGTTTGGATTTTGTGGGGGTTGAAGGTTTAGGCCGAGGTATACTTTCAAAGTACGGATTTCGAGTCTCTCAATGCCCAAATCGGGCAAACGACCTTGCATCCCATCGAAATGATTTCGCACACTTCGGTTGGGTCAAAATACACATGATAGAAGAAATGGCATTCAAATCGAACCCCCGGTTTCGATTTGGTGCGTGTTTCCAGGTTTAGGCTGAAGTACACTTTCTAAGTATGGATTTCGAGTCTCTCGGTGCCAAAATCGGGGAAACGAACTCAGATTCCATCGAAATGAATTCCGACATTCAGGTTTAGTCGAAATACAAGCGTTAGAAGAAATGACATCAAAATCCGACCCCCGTTTTGGAATTGGTGCACGTTTTTATATTTTGGCCGAAGTATACTTTCCAAGTACGGATTTCGGTCTCTCGGTGCTCAAATCTGGCAAACGACCTCAGATTCCATCGAAACGAATACCCGCTCTTAGGTTGGATTGGAATAGATGTGTTAAATCAAATAACATCGAAATTCGATCACAGGTTTGGATATGGTGCACGTTTATAGGTTTAGGTCAAAGTATACTTTGTAAGTATGAATTTCGGGCTTCTCGATGCACAAATTGGACAAACGACCTTGGATTCCATGGAAACGATTTCTCACACTTAGGTTGGGTCGAAATACACACGTTAGAAGAAATTGCACCAAAATCCGACCCCCTGTTTGGATTTGGTGCGCGTTTCTAGGTTTAGGCCAAAGTATACTTTCTAAGTATGGATTTTGAGCCTCTCGGTGCAAAAATCGGGGAAACGAACTCGGATTCCATCAAAATGAATTCCCACCCTCAGGTTTGGTCGAAATACCGACCTAAGAAGGAACGACATCGAAATTCGACCCCCAGTTTGGAATTGGTGCGCTTTTTACGTTTAGGCCGAAGTATAATTTCCAAGTATGGATTTTGTCCTCTCGATGCTCAAATCGGACAAACGACCTCGAATTCCATCGAAATGAATTCCCAGACTTAGGTTGGATTGAAATACACACATTAAGTCAAATGACATCAAAATCCAATCATTGGTTCGAATTTGGTGCGCGTTTATATGTTTAGGCCAAAGTATACGTTCTAAGTACGAATTCCAGGGCTCTCGGTGCCCAAACCGGACAAACAACCTCGGATTCCATCAAAACGATTTCCCACACTTAGGTTGGGTCAAAATACATGCGTTAGAAGAAACGACATCGAAATCTAACCACCAGTTTGGATTTGGTGAGCATTTTTAGGTTTAGGCCAAAGTATACTTTCTAAGTATGGATTTCGAGCCTCTGAGTGCCCAAATCAGGGAAATGACCTCGGATTCCATCAAAACAAATTTTGACACTCCAGTTTGGTCGAAATACAGGCGTTAGAAGAAATGACATTGAAATCCGACACTCGGTTTGGAATTGGTGCACTTTTTTACGTTTAGGCCGAAGTATACTTTACAAGTATGTATTTCGGCCTCTCGGAGCCCAAATCGGGCAACGAAACTAGGATTCCATCGAAATGAATTCTCACACTTTGATTTGGTCGAAATAACCGCGTTAGAAGAAACGACAATGAAATCCGACCCCCAGTTTGGATGTGGTGCACTTTTTTTGTAAGTATTGATTTCAGCCTCTCGGTGCCTAAATCGGGCAAACGACCTTAGATTCCATTGAAACAAATTCTCACACTTAGGTTGGATCGAAATACATTCACTAAATCAAATGACATTGAAATCCAATCACAAGTTTGGATTTGGTGCACGTTTATAGGTTTAGGCCAAAGTATACTTTCTAAATATGAATTTCGGGCCTCATGGTGCCCAAATCAGACAAATGACCTCAGATTCCATCAAAACGATGTCCCACACTTAGGTTGTGTCAAAATACCCGCGTTAGAAGAAACCGCATCGAAATCCGACCCCCAGTTTGGATTTGGTGCGCGTTTGTTGGTTTAGGTTGAAGTATATTTTCTAAGTATGTATTTTGGCTTCTCAGAGCACAAATCGGACAAACGAACTCGGATTCCCTCGAAACGAATTCTCACACTTAGATTGGGTTGAAATAATCGAGTTGGAAGAAACGACATTGAAATCTGACCCCCGGTTTGGATGTGGTGCACTTTTTTAGGTTTAGGACGAAGTGTACTTTCTAACATGGATTTCTACCTCTCAGTGCGCCAATCGGGCAAACGACCTCGGATTTTATCGAAAGGAATTCCCACACTTAGGGCTTGGCCTATGTATTTAAGGCTTTCTAAAGTCTTATGCGAAGGGTGACCAAGTTTCTCCACAGCCTTTCAATTACTGGGTATCATGACATGGAATTTTAATGAATAACATGTATCATATGCAGGTACTTCAAATGTTGCTAACTGGTTTAACTGTGCTAGTAGTAAAAAAATGCCCAAGCAATGAACTATTCTGGAGGAAAGTCAACAACAATGTAAGAGAATCTCCAAATAACAGATGCTAATATATGTCATTGCTGAAGTGGTATATACATGCTCCTGGAACTAATTCCAGTAGACAGCATCTCTAAATCAAAGATATCATGGAGAACATTCCTGTCAGAGTCAGTCCGATGGAACATCATCTCGCTATCAACATTCCAGGACAGAACAAAAATGCCTTGAAAATTTATTCAGTAATGTGGACAGTTGATATGAAAATATTGAAGAAGCAATGTGCTCATGAATTAAATTGAAATTTTCCACTTGGAAAAGCCTCGGACAAGGAAAACCTGATAAAAGAGATGATCATCTAACTGTAAGACTCTACAAGATGGAACCAAAATTTCCACATGGTAAGTAAAACTGGCACATGCAGGCAGCATGTGGGATATGCAAATGACACAACACTTAGGAGGAAATGGTAGGAATAGCATAAGTTAGCAACACAAGTTCCAAGCACTAGAACATACATAGAACGTGACAGGATCAAAACAAAAAGCTGAAGATGATAAGGAAATATATCACCAAAAAAAAAAATAACAGGTTCAATTGTATTACCTATGAACCACATTTCGCTAATGAAGATATTTCAAACCATGCAGGATCTGCCTTGTGTATGCAGAGACTTGAGAGTCCACAAGATGACACCTTTGATAGAGTTTCAAAAGAGAACCTTTTGTTACTCTAGCACAAGGAAGATATACAGTTTAGCTTCATCCTGCAAAGATCATTGTGTAGTTGACCACAATCCACATAATTAATAATCCAGTAACGGTACAAGTAATACAGAGAAACAGAGATCTACATTAAAATCAGCATTTAAACAAGAATGGAAGCACAAAACAGGAACCCCCAACATCGAGATGAAGTCCAAGTTTAGTTATCAGATTAAATAAATAGACAAAAAAGAACATGCTGCCTCCCGAGTCATTGAATCGAGACACTACTTTCACAATCTATTAGATAAAATTATGTGATTGATCTTCAAAGATGTAGAAGTTGATCTTAAAAAAATTTAAGTTATTTATTAAACTAAAAATCAGTAGGACTTGAGTCAATGGAAAATCAGAAATCCCATTAGGCTCTTAAATGAAATGATACACAGCGTAATTCCTAAAAAGCGATAGGGAGGCAACATAACAAGATTTTCTATTATCGCACCAGTCAATGTTATGTTTTATTCAACCCTTTCCGAGGTGGGGGGGGCATTACCAAGCTAGACTCTACCTCTCATCTGCCACAGGGCATTCCACAGATGGAACATCAGCAGTTAACAAACAGAATAATGGTATTTGTTAAGCAAGCATCAAATTTTTTTCCATCCATAGCATTTAGCCATTAAATCTAGTTTCATTACATCTGCAAAGGTTCCACATTTTCCTCTTCATTTACCCATCCAATTGTAGAAGGTGGCTAGCTGGATGTGATTAATTGAATCCACATGATTGACCCACATCATGGAGAATAGTAGATTCAATCAGAGATATATAAACTTGACTGAAGGCTTGCATTTTCTCTTCATCAGGTTCATTGTGTGGCTAATGATGTGGCCGATGTTCTTCCTAAGAGGCTTCGTTGACTTTGGCATTTGATCTGGTAAGTTTGTGTATTTGTTACTATGTAAGCACTTCATTGAGTTCATCAATTTCCTCTTTGTTCTCTGATATATTTGTTATTGATCAGGAAAAAATGAAAGAACTTCACGATAAAAGAATCTAGGTACCATATTCCACAGTAAAAGGTTGCATGTTGAAGAGATACAAAGTGGTAACTCGTTTCTCATTCTGAATACAATCTTATTGGGAATAGAACCTGAGAAAGCAACAAAGCAAGCAAACTCAAAACAACTAAGACGCAGTACCTTGTACAGTTTACTCTGTTTCATGGTTTGACGTACAAAAAAGTTGTGAAATATATAAACGTATAAGAGAATCACATCAGGACTAGAGTCAAGTCTGTCCCACCTGCTCAAGTTGATAAATACTTTGCTTTCCCTGGCTTCCTTGATCAAGCAAAGACACCTCCTTCACAGCGAAAAAGAATCCATCGCTGTAGGAAACAAAAATGAAAAGAAAAAAAAAAGGCTTAATATTACGAAGTGCATTATAATTAACTGAATCATATCTATCTTAGGAAGAGACAGCTTTCTCAATCTAACACTAAATAATGAAATTTAAATTCCATAATGAATATACTTCGTCCAGTGATGCCAATGGAGATTTGCAAATTTCATTCATTGAAAAATTGCAAGGTTATTCGGTTTGCTTTTTCAACTTATTGGGATTTCTCAGATGCTCTCCACTTACTAGGCATTATGCCGGTAACTATGAGCGCCTATGGAAATAGAGGTAAGATACTGTGGAAGCTTTTACCACTTTCTTTTTTTTTTTGAGGGATTTTAGAGATAAAATTCAATACTTTTCAAGCGAAGGCTAAGTCATCTTTACATATGATTCTTGCTACTAATAAAAGTGCACAAGCAATGCACATGATAAATTCTTGTAAAATGAATACTATAGGATAAAAGGGATAATTTTGATTGTTACCAATTTTAAAATGTTATAACTTTGAGAGAGAATACAACTTCCATGTTAGTTTACTTGTTTTTCTAAGCCACAACATCATAGTGGAACTAGATCGTCCAAAGTTTCATTAGTCATCGGGGGTCAAACTTATCAGTAAATGTTATGATATTATGAGAAAAAGTGATGGAACGAATATTAGGACAAGCAACTATGGTTTTAGAAAACTGATTTAGATTCATGTCGGGAAGGTCTAAAATTGAGCCTATTCTTTCCCTTCAGAAAATCGATTTAGAAGTTTAGAGAGTAAAAAAAAATATCTATACGGTCCTTATTGACTTAGAGAAAGTACATGATAGAGTTCCTAGAGAATTAACTTTGTGGGCATCAGGGACGAAAGGATTTCTGAGAAGATATGGAAGCGCTAACTACATTGAGTGAGTTTAGTGGTGGACAAACGAGTTCATTGTGAATATGTTTACATCAAGAGTCAGCTTTGAGTACGTATCTTTTATAGTGGTTGTGATTGAATTGACGACTCATATTCAAAAGGAGGATCCTTGGTGTATGTTATTTCCAGATAGTGTGATATTGGTTGATGAGACTAGAGAAGGGGTCAATGTAAAATTAGAATTCTGAGGGATACCTAGAATTTAAGGGTTTAAAATGTTCGGCCAAGACAAAATTTATGGAATGGACATAGCAATACTATCAAAATATCAGTATGTATCGGTTCAATATGCATCGGTAATACACTTAAATGCATATTCATATATTTTTCATGGATCGAGTATGTATCGGTCCTTAACGACTATTTTGATATGATACTTCAATATGCATTTGATACATGTCGATACTATGTATCTTTCGTGACAATGTCGGTCAGTATGATCGATATTGTTACAATACGTAATAACATTTCTGTTGTCGATTTTAGGTGCCTGTGTGCCCTCTCGTGGTCATGGAAGCCAGACGTACGAGCAACGATAGCATGGTAGTAGGCAATAGGTTGGAAGGAAGCATAGAGGTCATGCTTGTGTGAGTGACTAACTAACTAACTATAGGCAATCACGAGGTATGGATGGCATTATACATGGAATGGATAGAGTCAGTCTTGACGAGTGTAGTCATTGTGGTAATAACTATGGATATGAGAGTGCTGGTTATGGTCATGACAACCAATCCCACTCATCTATAGCTTATGCACATGAAGCTCAGTCCCATGCATCATAACAGGTTAGATAGTTCACAGATTTGCACTTGTATGCTCTAGATGCTAGTCAATATCAGACGTGAATACATATGTACCAGACCACATCACATTTACATGAGTTGGCCACAATATTGCGATCAAGTCTGCCACGCATATCATGTACCGCTCTATTCATTTCCTAAATCCACGGTGTTTAAGCCGACATGTAATTCAATGTGGTATTGAGGTTGTGCCATGTATATTACTTTAAGGTTAAAATCAGTATTTTCTTATGTATTTCACTGAATCTAAGGTTTTCATATTTAGATAGTATTGTCTATTATTGGCTACATGATTATGGTTTATGTTTTATACCTGTTTATCAGTACGCTCACCATTTTAAACTTATAGAAATTGTAACTCTCATATGTAAATGTAGTTGAGATGCAACATTTATTTTGTTTCCAGCATATATTTGAATTAAAATAAGTTTTATGCAAGATATCAATATTTTTCTTTGCATATCAAAGCGTATCTTAATTTTTTCTAGTGTATCCATACATATCCACGATATATATCCTAAAATCGCCTAACCGATACGCCCTTTGATACTGATTTTTGAAGCATAATGAAAAGGAATGAGCCGATAACTAAGATTGAATGGCAAGTGATACCCAAAGCAACCAATTCCAATATCACGTCTCAATTGTTCATAAGGATGGAAAAATAGAGGAGGATGTTGCCTATAGAATATAAATGGTTGGCTAAAATGGGGATGAAGCTCCAATATCTGATAAAATAAAAGAGAATAGATTGAGATGGTTTGGATAAATTTGACGAAGACCAATGATGGCATTAGTGCGGAGTGAGTTAGTGCAAGTTGGAGACTTTAAAAATACGAGAATAATGACAAATAGAATATGGATGGAGATAGTGATAAAGATTGGTAACATACACTTTAATTGTAGATATGCTTTATGAATTACGTGAACTGTATTAAAGAAAGAAGAATGTACACGTGTGCGGGAATGAGAAATATTCCCAAAAAAAACCAGAAAAGTACTAAGTGACTCCAATTATACACAAAAAATACAAGTTTATATCAATGTTTTAAAACGTAAAGGCGTGAGGCGAGGCGATAGGACTTCAAGATGCGTGAGGAGTAAGTCTCACAAGAAAGCTTCATGCTCTCTCATTTAACAAATAAATAAAATATAAGAAAAAATGCAAAAAGATTAAAAAGTTAATGAAAGATTATAGTATATATATATATATATATATATATATATATATATATATATATATATATATACACATATATAGAAATATATATATAGTTGTATTCATGTATTTTGTGTGTGTTAGTGTTGGCGCACGTGTACACAGAGAAAATATTATATAAATTAGTTTTTTTTAAAAAAAACACCGGTATGAGATGTACGCCATATAAATACAGAGAACTTCAAGGCAAGAGGCGTGTGCCTCATGTGACTTGTGAGCCTCATGAGGTTTAAGTGTCATGGTTAAGCCTCAAGGCGTTTACTTTAAGTCTCGCCCCGAGGCGTAAGCCTCACACGCTTTTTAAAACACCAGTTCATATATAAGAATTTTGGAAGAATGCACGATCAACTCCCAAGGATTAAAAACACGGTTTTGAGGACCATATCAGTCCCATAGAAACTAATACGTATCTTTTATATGTATCGGTTTCGGGCATTTTTTAATTTTTTTTTACAAAAAAACTAAAAAATACAATAAATTAAAAAAAAATAAAGCAAGACAGTAGATGGGAAATAATATTCTTCAAAAGTTAATATCAAGTAAAAAATATAAATAATGAAATAGAACACTGTAGATGAGTCAAAAGTAGATTCTGCTAAGGCCACATAGAATTACGGGCTACCGAGTCTTCCATCTAAAGAGAAAGAATCATTCTTTTCCAATGCATCTAATCGACTGATCTCCGTCATTAACTCCTTTTACCAAACTTTACAAAAGCAATTGACGTTCCACTTCTTCATCTTGGATTTGAGGGTCTCCAGCTTCGTGCCAAATACACACCCTTCAAAACCCTCAAAAGACATATCCCACCAAGATTGGACCAGCTCCTTGAATCCTTCTGCTTGTACCTAGGTGTCTCTTTTGTTTATACCGTAAAAACTAAACATATAATTGTGCATCAATCCTAACATAGACTCGGTTGTTTCAATATTTCATAAATGTTAGAATTGGTTTCGAGGTTTTTGGATCTCTTATTCTCAATTTGGGCACCGAGATTTCCCGATTCCTAACCTAGACTAGATTTTTTAGGTAATTTCTTTTGACACATTTATTTCAATATAACTTCAGTCTCGAAATTTATTTCGAGGTGTTTGGACCACGAATGTCTGATTTAGACATCGAGGTTCCCTAGTTTTCTCGTTTGTTAATACCCTAAAGCCCAAACCTACAATTGTGCACCAATTCATAACCTGGACTCAGTTTTTTGTATAGTGTTATTGGTTTCAAGGTGTTTGGACCATGAATGTCTGATTTAGACATTGAGGTTCCCTATTTTTCTCGTATGTTAATACCCTAAAGCCTAAACCTACAACCGTGCACCAATTCATTACCTAGACTCAGTTTTTGATATAGTGTTTCCTGACACCTTTATGTCAATATTTCTTAAGTGTTGGATGTGTCTTCGACGTTTCAGCACCTCGTATACCTGATTGGGGCATCAAAGTTCCCTAGTTCCATTCTTTTTAAATTGTCAATCCTAAATATATAATTGTGAGCACAGTCCTAACCTATACTCGATTTCTGAAGTGATCTCATCTAACAGCATTATTTCTTTTTTTTTATTCTATAATCCAAGGAATATATTATGAAGAAACTAAGCAAAGATACAAGAGAAAACAAAGTTCACAAAATCCTGAACCAGAACGCATGACAAAGCAAACACCTAAGTGGCAACCCTGAAAGCCATGGAAGCCACCCAAAAAAACCCCAGAACACAACAAGCTGCCTAAGTAACCAAGTTCACAAGATCTAACAATATTATTTCAACATAATCTAAGTGCTGAAATTAGTTTCGACGTTTTCGAACCTTTTATTTTCGAGTTTCGTGTTCCGATTGGAATTGGTTTCGAGACGTTTGGACCTCATATGCTCAATTTTAGTACCAAAGTTCCCTAGTTGTATCTTTTGTTATGATTGATAAACCTAAACCTCTAATTTTGCGCAAATTCCTAACCTAGTCTAAGTTTTTTATGTAGTATCTTTTGACACATTTATTTCAATATAACTTAAGTCTTGGAATTGGTTTCGAGGTGTTGACCTCGTATGCCCGATTTGGGCACCGAGGTTGCCTAATTGTTTCTTTGTTAATACCTTTATTTCAATATAAGCTAAGTATTTGAATTGCTTTCGAGGTGTTTGAACCTCATATGCTTAACTTAGGTACCGATGTTCCCTGATTTTTTCTGTTTTGTTAAGACCGTTAAGCCTAAACCTATACCTTTGCACCAATTCCTAACCTAGTATCCGTTATTGATGTAGTTTCTTCTTAAACCTTTATTTCAATATAACCTTAGCGTTAGAAGTTATTTCAAGGTGTTTGGACCTTACATGCCCGATTTGGGCTCCGTGGTTCTTTAGTTCTCTCTTTTAAAAACCTGTAAAGTCAAAACCTAACATCTCTTTCATTTGGACCTCGTATACCTGATTTGGGCAATAAGGTATTACAGTAAAGATTAAACCTACAATTGTGCACCAATTTATAACCTGAACCCGATTTTTTATCTAGTTTTTCTGACACTTTTATTTCAATATATTCTCAATGTTAGAAGTGGTTTTGAGCTGTTTGGACCTTATATGCCCAATTTGGGCATCATGGTTCTTTAGTTCTCTTTTTTTAAAACATGTAAAGTCAAAATCTACAATTTTGCATTAAATCCTAATTGGGACTTGATTTTTAATATGGTCTAGAGTCTCGACTAACATCTTTATTTCAATATTAAGTAAGTAATAGAATTGTTTTCGGGGCATTTGGAACTGGTATGCCTGATTTGACACCTAGGTTCCAAGATGTCTCTTTTGTTTATATCATAAAACCTAAGCATATTATTGAGCGTCAATCCTAACGTGGACTCGGTTTTTGATGTAGTCTCTTATGACATCCTTATTTCAATATACCATAAGTGTTATAATTGATTTCAAGGTGTTTAGATATCTTATTCTTAATTTGGGCACCGAGATTTCCCAATTGTCTCTAAGAAAGAACCGTAAAGCCTAAATCTAAATTTTAAGCAAATTCCTAACCTGGACTTGATTATTTATATAATATCTTTTGACACATTTATTTCAATAAAACCTAAGTCTTAGAACTGGTTCCAAGGTGTTTGGACCTCGTATAAGTGTTAGAATTGATTTCGAGGTGTTTGAATATCTTATTCTCAATTTGGGCACCGAGATTTTCCAATTGTCTCTGAGAAAGAACCGTAAAGCCTAAATCTATTTTGCGCAAATTTCTAACCTGGACTTGATTATTTATGTAATATCTTTTGACACATTTATTTCAATAAAAAAGTCTTAGAATTGGTTCCAAGGTGTTTGGACCTCGTCTGCCCCTAATTTTCTATTTTGTTAAGACCGTTAAGCTTAAACCTATACTTTGCACTAATTACTAACCTAGTATCCGTTTTTGATGTAGTTTCTTTTCAAACCTTTATTTCAATATAACCCTAGTCTTGGGATTGGATTCAAGCTGTTTGAACCTCATATGCCCGATTTGGGCACTGAGGTACTCTAATTGTCTCTTTCGTTATTACAGTAAAGCCTAAACCTACAATTGTGCACCAACTTAGAACCTGAACTCGATTTTTGATCTAGCTTTTTTTACACTTCTCAGTGTTAGAAGTGGTTTCGAGGTGTAGAACCCCTGACCTTTTCACAGTTAAGGCATGACATTTTCGTTGTCATTTTGCTTTTAAAGAACTGTAATTAATAAATAAGGAAGAAATTGGAAATTTCGAAATGTCAGAAATGTTCCTTTTCGAAGTACGAACACAACGCAAGTTTAATCGTCAAAATCGGACGAACGAGTCAAAAGATATGGCCAAAACAGTCTGTACCTGTAGGAAAACGTATACTGTGTTCATCCGTTGTACAACTCACCACGGGTACGTTGTACAACTCACCACGGGCACTATTCACGCCACCACGAGTTGACACTATTCACAGCACCACGAGTTGGCACTATTCATGGCACCACGAGTTGCACTATTCACGCCACCACGAGTTGGCATTATTCACGCCACCACGAGTTGGCACTATTCATGGCACCACGAGTTGCACTATTCACGCCACCACGAGTTGGCACTATTCATGGCACCACAAGTTGCACTATTCACGCCACCACGAGTTGGCACTATTCACGCCACCACGAGTTGGCACTATTCACAGCACCACGAGTTGCACTATTCACGCCACCACGAGTTGGCACTATTCACGCCACCACGAGTTGGCACTATTCACGCCACCACGAGTTGCACTATTCACGCCACCACGAGTTGGCACTATCCACCACGAGTTGGCACTATTCACGGCACCACGAGTTGCACTATTCATGGCACCACGAGTTGGCACTATTCACGCCACCACGAGTTGGCACTATTCACGCCACCACGAGTTGACACTATTCACAGCACCACGAGTTGGCACTATTCATGGCACCACGAGTTGCACTATTCACGCCACCACGAGTTGCACTATTCACGCCACCACGAGTTGGCACTATTCACGCCACCACGAGTTAGCATTATTCACGCCACCACGAGTTGGCACTATTCATGGCACCACGAGTTGCACTATTCACGCCACCACGAGTTGGCACTATTCACGCCACCACGAGTTGACACTATTCACAGCACCACGAGTTGGCACTATTCATGGCACCACGAGTTGCACTATTCACGCCACCACGAGTTGGCACTATTCATGGCACCACGAGTTGCACTATTCACGCCACCACGAGTTGGCATTATTCACGCCACCACGAGTTGGCACTATTCATGGCACCACGAGTTGCACTATTCACGCCACCACGAGTTGGCACTATTCACGCCACCACGAGTTAGCATTATTCACGCCACCACGAGTTGGCACTATTCATGGCACCACAAGTTGCACTATTCACGCCACCACGAGTTGGCACTATTCACGCCACCACGAGTTGACACTATTCACAGCACCACGAGTTGGCACTATTCATGGCACCACGAGTTGCACTATTCACGCCACCACGAGTTGGCATTATTCACGCCACCACGAGTTGGCACTATTCATGGCACCACGAGTTGCACTATTCACGCCACCACGAGTTGGCACTATTCACGCCACCACGAGTTGGCACTATTCACGCCACCACGAGTTGGCATTATTCACGCCACCACGAGTTGGCACTATTCATGGCACCACGAGTTGGCACTATTCACGCCACCACGAGTTGCACTATTCACGCCACCACGAGTTGGCACTATTCACGGCACCACGAGTTGGCACTATTCACGCCACCACGAGTTGGCACTATTCACGCCACCACGAGTTGACACTATTCACAGCACCACGAGTTGGCACTATTCACGCCACCACGAGTTGCACTATTCACGCCACCACGAGTTGCACTATTCACGCCACCACGAGTTGGCACTATTCACGCCACCACGAGTTAGCATTATTCACGCCACCACGAGTTGGCACTATTCACGGCACCACGAGTTGCACTATTCACGCCACCACGAGTTGGCACTATTCACGCCACCACGAGTTGACACTATTCACAGCACCACGAGTTGGCACTATTCATGGCACCACGAGTTGCACTATTCACGCCACCACGAGTTGGCACTATTCACGCCACCACGAGTTGGCACTATTCACGCCACCACGAGTTGGCACTATTCACGCCACCACGAGTTGCACTATTCATGGCACCACAAGTTGCACTATTCACGCCACCACGAGTTGCACTATTCACGGCACCACGAGTTGGCACTATTCACGCCACCACGAGTTGGCACTATTCACGGCACCACGAGTTGGCACTATTCACGCCACCACTAGTTGGCACTATTCACGCCACCACGAGTTGGCACTATTCACAGCACCACGAGTTGGCACTATTCATGGCACCACGAGTTGCACTATTCAGGGCACCCGAGTTGCACTATTCAGCCACACGAGTTGGCACTATTCACGCCACCACGAGTTGGCACTATTCACGGCACCACGAGTTGGCACTATTCACGCCACCACGAGTTGGCACTATTCACAGCACCACGAGTTGGCACTATTCATGGCACTACGAGTTGCACTATTCACGCCACCACGAGTTGGCACTATTCACGCCACCACGAGTTGCACTATTCACGGCACCACGAGTTGGCACTATTCACGCCACCACGAGTTGGCACTATTCACGCCACCACGAGTTGGCACTATTCATGGCACCACGAGTTGGCACTATTTACAGCACCACGAGTTGGCACTATTCACAGCACAATGTGTTCAGCACTATTCACGGTCCACGCGTCATTGCAGAAATCCCAGTAAGGGTATTACGGTCTTTTGGTCAGTTCACTCTTACCTTAAGAGTTTAACCCGAGCCTTTAGGGCTTCATTCGACACTTAGAGAGTTTGAGAGAATAGGAGAAAGGGGAGAAGGCGATTCCAACCTAGGGTTCCCATTTTGGAGAGAAATCAAAGGGTTTTGAAACCCTAGATCAACCTCCAGCCAATTTTCTTCAAGATCAAGGCACAAACTCGTGAGGAGCATCTCCTCAAACTAGGG
The DNA here is from genome assembly GCA_015143295.1 of Tetracentron sinense. NCBI lineage: Eukaryota > Viridiplantae > Streptophyta > Magnoliopsida > Trochodendrales > Trochodendraceae > Tetracentron > Tetracentron sinense. The sequence continues at coordinate 13,987,800 of CM026565.1, read as the reverse complement.
CAGCAGCTACACAGTCGTTTTGGAAAGGGGTTTCTTCCTCATTTCTTCAAGGTCGGTACTTTTTACTACCCTCCTAGTTATAGTTCTTCTTTCCCCTTCATTTCTCTTTATTTTCTTTCATTATACATGTGCTATGAGATGAATGGTGGTGAATGGTTGTGAATGGGTGTTAATGGAGAATGGAGATGGAATGGGCGACTGGATGCCAATGGTGTTGTGTGATGAACAAATGGGGAAGGGCATTGTTCAAATAATGAATATACATGTATGATTTGAGAAAAAAAACCATCTAGAAAAGCATGTTGTAGGGTAAATCCAAAATGAACACACAATGTTTGATGAAATGCCAAGGTGAATACAGTGAACTGTATATTTGGAAATGCATGCCTAATGAAGTATGAATATTGCTAGGGTCTATGATAGTGTGTTTTCTGCTTTCCCTAAATGATATGAATATTACATTGCTCAATCATTGATACTATATGTGTTGTGAAATTTCCCAAATGTCATGTTTAAATTTAAATGCAAGTATGTACACGATTCCCACGAGCACGGCATGCATGACATGATTTATCGAGGTTTACAAGAACATGGTTAGAGGTGGGACATATCTTCCGATATGTTTTACCTCGTTCATGACAAGACATGGCATGACAAGCATAAGCATTCTAGGAAGAAGGGTCTCCCTTCCCTCACAAGTAGTTTACTCTTCCAAGCAAGCATGACAAGACATGGCATGACAAGCATAAGCATTCTAGGAAGAAGGGTCTCCCTTCCCTCACAAGTAGTTAACTTTCCAAGCAAGCATGACATGGCATGACACGCATGATATGACAAGATAAGACAAACATGACAAGTTTCAAGTACGAAAAGATATTTCAAGTCAAGTCAAGTGCACGATGTTTTCAAGAGGATTTATCGGTTTTTCTACGAATTACAAGCATGATTATAAACTGCTTTACTTCCTTGTATGATATGAACTGTTTCCGTTTGACATATATAAACTGCTCCTGATTATGTATTGCCATTTTTATGCTATAATTGTTGGTTAGTATTTAGTACCCGCTGAGTATTCCATGCTCAGCCGTACTTCTTATGTCGGCAGGTTCTGAGGGAGCTGCTGCTCCATTTGATGTTTGTGCTCCTGGTCCATGGGTGGAAGAGGAGTACGTCGAGGAGCTTTTGGAGGAAACCCCCGTAGAGGGTTACCAATAGGTGGTTGTAGATTCTGAGTGGATTAGCTGTGGGTGAGATGAGAGATTATATCCACGTATTTTTGCGGGTCTGTCCGTACTTTCTTATGGATTGCTTTTGTATAAAACTTGAATTTAAGTATGTATATACATAAAGGGTTGTTAGTCTTCCGCTGTGCCATGATAGAGTATGTTTCCGCTGATAATGTCCTCTATTGTATATGCTCTGTGGGTTTTTGCAGGATGGTTTGTCAAGCAAGTCATGCAAGTCATGTTTAGTCGTCCAAAGTTCACTCTAACTCCTAGGGTGGGTTTTGGGGCGCTACAGGAGGTGTTTTGACCTTATATGCCTAATTTGGGCACCATGATTCATTATTTCTCTCTTTTCAAAACACGTGATTTTTTAATACTCTCTTTTAAAACCCCGTAAAGTCAAACTAAAATTGTGTTAAATCCTAATTGAGACATGATTTTTAATGTCTTCTCGTCTAACATCATTATTTCAATATTAAGTACTAGAATTGTTTTCGAGGCATTTGGAATTGGGATGCCCTATTTAGCACCTAGGTTCCCAAGATGTCTCTTTTTTTTATATCGTAAAGCCTAAACATATAATTGTGCGTCAATCCTAATATAGACTCGCTTTTTGATGTGATCTCTTATGACATCCTTATTTCAATATACCATAAGTGTTAGAATTTATTTCGAGGTGTTTGGATCTCTTATTCTTAATTTGGGCACCGAGATGTACCAATAGTCTCTGATAAAGAATCGTAAAGCCTAATCCTATAATTTTGCACAATTCCTAACCTAGACTCAATTAATTATGTAATATCTTTTGAAAAATTTATTTCAATATAACTTAAGTCTTGGAATTGGTTTGAGTTTGGACCTCGTATGCCCAATTTGGGTAACCAAGTTCCTTAGTTGTCTGTTTTGTTAAGACTGTTAAGCCTAAACCTATACTTTTGCGCCAAATCCTAACCTAGTATCCAATTTTGATGAAGTTTCTACTGAAACCTTTATTTCAATATAACATGTCTTTGAATTAGTTTTGACGTGTTTGGACCTCGTATGCTTGATTTGGGTACTGAGGTTTCCTAGTTGTCTCTATCGTTATTACTATAACGCCTAAACCTACAATTGTGCAACAATTTATAACCTTATCTAATCTTTTCGGATACTTCTATTCGCAAGATCAAGGGGTAGGGCTCTGCCTGAGATCCTCACTGGAATCTAGGAGCCTCAACCTAAATTCAATAGTGCCCCTATCACAGGGATGGCGCTACGTCCTGACTATAGTGAGCAAGCCAATGGGGCATCATCATCAGCAGAAATTTCGGAAGAGTCCACGGATGTAGTTGGCCTAGAGCAAATGGCTTCAGGAAGGGGCATGGTGACTGAGAGTGTCGCGACCCAGATCCCACCCTAGGAGTTAGAGTGAACTTTGGATGACTAATCATGGCTTACATGACTTGCTTGACAAACAGCCTGCAAAAACCCACAGAGCATATACAATAGAGGATATAAACAGCGGAAGCAAACTCCAACATAGCACAGCGGAAGTCTAAACAACCTCTATGTATATACGAATCCAAGTTTACACAAAAGGAATCCAAAAGAAAGTGCGGACAAACCCGCCAAAATACATGAAGGTATATCTCTCATCTCACCCACAGCTATTCACTCAGAATCTACAACCACCTAATACCCTCTACTGGAGGTTCCTCCAAAGGCTCCTCGACGTACTCCTCCTCCACCCATGGACCAGGAGCACAAACATCAAATGGAGCAGCAGCTCCCTCATAACCTGCTGACATAAGAAGTACGGCTGAGCATGGAATACTCAGCGGGTACTAAATACTAACCAACAATTATAGCATAACAATGGCCATACATAATCAGGAGCAATTCATATATGTCAGACAGAAGCAATTCATATCATACAAGGAAGTAAAGCAAATTATAATCATGCTTGTATTTCGTAGTAAACCGATAAAACCTCTTGAAAACATCGTGCACTTGACTTGGCTTGAAATATCTTTTCGTACTTGAAAGCTTGTCTTGTCTATCTTGCTTGTGTCGTACGTGTCATGTCATGCATGTCATGCGTGCTTGCTTGTGATCATGTGACTTGTGAGATACACTTGTGAGCTATCCTTGAGAGATGCCTTGATAGGGAAGGGAGACCCTTCTTTATGCAATGCACTTGCGAGGGAAGGGAGACCCTTCTTCATGATATGTATGTACTTGCGAGGGAAGGGAGGCCCTTCTTCATGATATGCACTTGTGAGTGAGGGGAGACCCCTCATGTAATGTTGGTTCTTGTCTTCTTGTGAAAAGCGAGGTAAAACATATCATAGGATATGTCCCACCTCTAACCATGTTCTTGAAAACCTCGATAAATCATGTCATGCATGCCGTGCTCGTGGGAACCGTGTACATACTTGCATTTAAATTTAAATATGACATTGGGTAATTTCACAATACATATAACATCAATGAGTGAGCAATGTAATATTCATATCATTTAGGGAAAGCAAGAAAACACACTATCATAGGCCCTAGCAATATTCAGAATTTATTAGGCATGCATTTCCTAAATTACAACTCACTTTATTAACCTTGGCATTTCATCAAACATGGTATGTTCATTATCGATTTACCCTACAACATGCTTTTCTAGATGGGTTTTTCTCAAATCATACATGTATGTTCATTATTGGAACAATGCCCTCCCCATTATGATCATCACAACAACCATTGGCATCCAGTCGCCCATTCCATCTCCATTCGCCATTCACAACCATCCATCTCATAACACGTGTAATAAAGGAAAATAAAGAGAAATAAAGGGGAAAGAGGAACTATAACTAGGAGGGTAGTAAGAAGTACCGACCTTGATCAAGTGAGGAAGAAATCCCCTTTCCAAAACGATTGTGTAGCTTCTGCCCTAGCTTGGAGAACGCTCTCCACGAGTGCTTGAGCCGAGATCTTGGAGAAAACCCGGACTGGAAGTGATCTAGGGTCTCAAAACCCCTTTGATTTCTCTCCAAAATGGAAACCCTAGGTTTAGGAATCGCCCTTTCTTCTCTTCTTATCTCCCAATCTCTCTAAGTGTCGAAATGAAGCCCTAAAGGCTCGGGTTAAACTCTTAAGGTAAGAGTGAACCGACCAAAAGACCATAACACCCTTATTGAAGTTTCTGCAAACACACGAACACCCAACACGTTGTGCTGTGAACAGTGCCGAACACATTGTGCTGTGAACAGTGCTGAACACGTTGTGCTGTGAACAGTGCTGAACACGTTGTGCTGTGAACAGTGCCGAACACGTTGTGCTGTGAACAATGCTGAACACGTTGTGCTGTGAACTGTGCCGAACACGTTGTGCTGTGAACAGTGCTGAACACGTTGTCCGTTGTCTTATGTACAACGTGCCCGACGTGCTGCACAACGTACCCGTTGTAGCTGTACAACGTACCCGTTGTTGTTGTACAACGTACCCGTTGTTGTTGTACAACGGATGCACAACGTATACGTTATCAAAGCTCGAGCTACGTTCTCAGAGTACATTGTCTATGCGTTGTCTGTGCCTTATCAGAGCACGACCTTAGCGCCTTCCGAGCTACGTCCTTAGCGCATAACCGAGCTACGTCCTTAGCGCCTTCCGAGCTACCGATTGCCTGCAGGCCCAGACTGTTTTGGCCATATCTTTTGACTCGTTCGTCCGATTTTGACGATTCAACTTGCGTTGGGTTTGTACTTCGAAAAGGAAAATTTTTGACATTTCATAATTTCCAATTTCTTCCTTATTTGTTAATTATACCTCTTTAAAGGCAAAATGACAACGAAAGTGCCATGTATTAAGCATGAAAAAGTCTGGAGCTCTACAGAGAGTCAGGTCTTGTTGCCTCCAACTGCGAAAAAGTTGTATGTAGATGCCCCTCATCATCCTCGGGGTTTCATGGTTATCCCGGAAATGCTGGCCGATGTAAGGGGGAGTCAGTCGTCAACTTATGTTTTGCAAGATACAGAATCGCCAACTGTTTCCAGATCAGAGTTTATCACTCCCAAGCACTTTCACACAAGCCCGGGTCTAACTTTTTTTGAGGAAGTAATGTACAGACTCAATCTCAAGCCTACTCAGATGAGGACAGTCCCCAAAAGTCTTCACAATCTCATCAGAGAAGCTAGGACAGTATCAGCAGACTTCACCACCACTCCATCCTTTGTCAGGTATGCCTTCTCCCTCTTCTCATATTGCCCTCACAGTCCAAGGTATGGATAGGGTTGGTAGTGGGAGTTTTCAAGTATCATCTCTTGAGGATTTTAATTCAATTATGCCGTCACATGGAGCTATGATACCACTTGTCGATGAGGAAAGTGTGGGGCAAGGAATGTCCCATGATTGGTTACCTGTATCAACCCTGAGGACACATTGTTGCCAGAGTCAGTGCCTGTGGACACATTTCCTAGTGTTTTCCTGGGGCCTCTCAGGGGGAGCCCTAAGTCGGATCCTATTCCAGAGGCTGAGGCCTCTAATTGGATCATTAGCCATATGGAACCGATGGGTAAGTTTCTAGGACTGTCCTTTGAGGGTCATGAAGGGGAGGCGAGGGCTCTATTTTAGAGACTTGAACAATTTCGAGTTCGCGGGGGGGGGAAATCCTAGTAGTCCAGTTCCAAGCATAGGTGAGGGTATTATCTCAGCTTCGAAGAGAAGGAGGTTGGAGTGTCATGTCAACTACGATCGTCCTTCATCTAGAGTTCTGTCTTCTAACCCGAGTGCAGGGAGGAGTCATCGAGTTCCTAGATGTTAGGTCCTTCTATTCTGTCTTGGAATGTTAGGGATTTGGGTCTTGAAGAAAAACAGGTTGCTCTAAAGACATTTGTGAAGACAAAGAAACCTATGATTGTGTGTATTCAGGAGACAAAACTAGAAGAGGTTCCGGACTCCACTATCCAAGATATATGGGCTGGTGCAACACCGGAGTGGCTTGCCATTCCATCCTTAGGGGCATCAAGGAGGGATTCTTCTTCTTTGGGATAATTCAAGGGTGGAGGTAATTGATCCGACAATTTTAAATGGGTCTTCTCTGGAGTGTATGGCCCATCGGGGGGCTCCGATGATTCTGTGTTCTGGTCCGAACTTGATGATGTGAGTGTGAGGTGGGAGGCTCCGTGGTGTCTGGGAGGAGATTTTAATAGCATCAGGTTTTCGAGGGAAAGAAAAGGAGGGTGTGTAATCAATGCCAAAATGCGGCGCTTTGGGGAATTCATTTTTCGACAGGAGCTGATTGATATTTCTTTACAAGGGGCTCGATTTACATGGTCTCAATTAGCTTCCAACTCTAGCGAGTAGACTTGATAGATTCCCTCTTAGTCCGGTTTGGGAAACTCACTTCCTGAACGTCATCCAAAATGCCCTCCCAAGACCTACCTTGGATCATGTTCCAATTATGCTGGAGTCGGGAAATTTCAAAGGGGGGCCCTCGCCATTTAGATTTGAAAATATGTGGCTCGAGGATGATCAATTTAAGGCGGTAATGGCAGGCGTATGGCATGACATTGTAGGGTGGGGTTCTGCCAGAACTCGATTTGGGCTAAAGCTCAAAGCCCTCAAAATCAAGCTTAAGGAGTGGAACAGAGAGATATTCGGTAATTTCCAAACAAGAATTGAATCCCTTCTCAATGACATTGAAGATATTGATAATTTTGAGGAATTGGGCGTCCTCTCCAATGAAGAAATCTGTACCAAGGAGGAGGAGAAAGCAGAATACCTGCGGGTTTTGAGGATGGAAGAGATTAGTTGGAAGCAGAAATCGCGAGTGCGCTAGCTTAAAAAGGGGATAGAAACACAAAATTCTTCCATGGAACGGCCAATTCCCATAAGAAAAGAAATTTCATTTCCAAGCTTCAAGTTGATGGGACCTGGTGAGAGGGGTTGAAGGAGATTGCAGATAGTGTCGTATCTTTCCATCAAGAGTTATATAAAGAGAAGGAAGAGTGGCGTCCTAAGCTAGATAACCTCCCTTTTGCTACCATATCCCCTGAGCAAAGAATGGCCTTGGAGGCCCCTTTTGAGCTGGAGGAACTCACAGCAGTTATTAGAGACATGGTTGGGGATAAGGCTCCAGGTCCAGATGGCTTCACCATTGAGTTCTATTGAGTATGTTGGGACATTGTGGGAAATGATCTGCTAGAAGTGCTAAGAGAACTTTTTAATTCGAGCCGTTTTGACAAAGTGATCAATAGCACATTTTTGGCGTTGATTCAAAAAAAGAGGGAGTTGTGGATTTGAAGGATTTCCGTCCTATTAGCCTTCTGGGAAGTGTATACAAAATCATATCCAAAGTCTTGGCGTTAGACTCAAGGCTGTCATGAGTTCTATAATCTCCCCGGAGCAAGGTGTGTTTGTTAGGGGTTGGCAAATCCTAGATGGGATTTTGATCGTTAATGAATGTCTAGATGAGCGCATCAGGTCGAAAGTTCTAGGAATTCTATGTAAAATCGACCTAGAAAAAGCCTATGATCATGTGAATTGGGAGTTTCTGGATTATGTTATGAGGAGATTGGGTATTGGTTATAAATGGCGGCATTGGATGAAGGTGTGTATTTCCTCAGTTTCCTTTTCAATTCTCATCAATGGCTACTTTGAGGGCTATTTTCAAAGTTCTAGGGGTTTGAGGCAAGGGGACCCTCTATCCTTTTCTCTTTGTCATTGTATCTAAGGCTCTCAGTCGGATGCTTAGTCGAGCCAATGGCCCTATCTTTGATGGCTTCTTGATTGGAAAAGACAACCTCCGCCTTTCCCATCTCCAATTTACGGACGACACCCTAATCTTTTGTGGTGTGTCGGGCCTAAACTTGGTAGCCATTAGATGCTTCGAAGTTGTTTCTGGTCTTAGGGTAAATTTGGGAAAATCTGAGATTATGCCGATAGGAGAGGTGGTGGAGATTGATCGGTTAGCAGCCTATCTAGGTTGTAAAATAGGGTCTCTTCCTTCAGTTTACCTGGGTATGCCCCTAGGGGCAGGCTTTAAAGCCAAATCGGTGTCGGCTCCAGTCTAGGAGAGATTTTCCTCGCGTCTATCAGGATGGAAATCGTCTTGCCTATCCAAAGGTGGGAAACTTAACCTTGTCAAAAGTACCCTCAATAGTCTTCCCACATATTTCTTGTTTAACTTTACCATCCCGAGTTCAGTTGTTGTGTCTCTCGAGAAATTGCAAAGGGAGTTCCTTTGGAAGGGCAAGGATGATGGCGTTAAGTATCATTTGGTTGCTTGGGATAGCATTTGTCGTCCCAAGGGTGGGGGAGGCCTGAACATCAAATCCTTAGTCCAGATGAATAGATCCCTCTTAAGGAAATGGGTGTGGAGGTTTGGTGAGAAGAGAGAGAGCCTTTGGAGGTCAGTAATTGTGGCAAAATACGGCAAGGTCTCTTGTTGGACCCCGAGTAGGGTCAAGTGCTCTCATGGTGTGGGACTTTGGAAAGGTATTATGGCAGTAGCCCATCTTGTCATCCCAAATTTTAGGTTTTAGGTCCGGGTAGGTTTAGAGGTTCGGTTTTGGAAAGACTTATGGTGTGGCCCCGCAAAGTTAGAAGATGACTTTCATAACTTGTTCCTATTAACGGTTAATCCAGACGCCTTAGTGGGGAGCTATGCCGAGTTACGTAATGAGGGGGTGGTGTGGTGTCTAATTTTGAGGCGAGATTTGAATGACTGGGAAATAGAGGAGTTGGGTAGGCTTCTCTTTCACCTTAGGAGCCTCCCTTTGAGTCTTCAGGGTAGAGATATTAGGATTTAGTCCCGAGACAACACAGGCAAATTCTCAGTGAGATTTTTGTTTCAGTCCTTTTGGGTCAGTAACTTATGCTCCTATTCCTCATAGACTTGTGTGGAACCTGGGTATTCCCTCTAAGGTATCTTTTTCTTATGGAATGCGGCATTGAATAAGATTCTTACTTGTGATCACTTGCAAAATAGAGGGTGGAGAGTTTGGCTAACTGTTGTTTCTTTTGCCTCCAAGCAGAAGAGACGGTGGATCATCTGTGTCGCGACCCAAAATACCCCCTAGGAGTTAAGGATACTTTGACTCGTGACCGCCGTATCATACCTCCAGTATGATACATAAGGCACACGTGGAAACCTGTCAGAGTACCTGCATATACATAGCGGAAACGAAATACAATGCACAGCGGAAAATAAAATACTAAACATAGCGGAAGCAAAATGAATACTCCTATAGCTTGGCTCAAGTAAGAACCAACAAGTATACATGTGTGAGAAATCCAAAAGTGGAGTGGACAAACCCCACACTCACATAACAAAATGACACAAGTTCTAAGTCGGTCGATCAACAGAAATCGAAGTCACGACTCCTATCTAGAGCACCATCGTCATGATAGTGATTCATGGAAGGCTCCGGGTCACGGTACTCTTCCTCGACCCAAGGTTCGTCGCCACACAAATCGAATGGAACCCGAGCACCTGCCGATCATAACAATATCGACTGAGCATGGAATACTCAGTGTATACAAACTAAGAACAATAAAGCGGTTAGGCATGGAGCATACAAGACATGGAGAATGAAATCCGAACAATCCTTAAAGCATGGAAACCGTGAAAACATATGTGAGATAATATTCGAAAACCAAAACTGTAACCGTGTGAGTCAATCGATAATCATAGCCTTATGAGTTCTTGTGAGTTCATGGAGTTACTTAGAGTCATTATGATCCGTAGAGACATAGAGCATAGAGCAATACCGTAGAGCATTTCCATAGAGCATAACCTTAGAGATCTTAGAGCATTTCATTGTGATCCGTGGAGCTTGTGAGACGATCTTAGAACATTATCATAGAGTTTCCTTGTGAGCACGGTATGATCCTTAGAGCTTGTGAAACGATCTTAGAGAAATCATAGAGTTACTTAGAATCATTCATTATTCGTCTTTTCGTGAAAAACCTTTATTTGTACTTTGAGAAATCCATGGAAACCATCGGTTCATGCGAGACATGCGAGCATATGCACTTAATAAGAGAAATCATCGTATTTAAACATAGAATCCCTTAGAGGTATTTCATCAAACACTTAGAGTGCATCATAATAGTAACCTTCATCCAAGTATATAATCACACCTTTTTCATACATAAAATCAATACACATAGATAGGGCATAGATAAGAAGAATCATACTTAGTAACTAGTAGGATTGCAAGATTGTAGTAGAGTGTATCTACCTTAGAGAAATCAATGGATTTGACTCCCAATGGCTGGAACAAGCAAGAACAGTGAGTTCTTGGTTGGAAATCACCAAGGGAAGTGGAAGAACCTTGATCTTCCACAAGCTTGATCAACAAGTAGTTCCTCTCCTTCTTCTCTCTCTCAAAATCTCCTAAGATAGGGCACAGAGGGTTTCTGAAACCCTAAGGCACGAACTCAGCCTATTTATAGGCAAGGGGTTGTGTTTAAAGTCTTAAACACCCTTAATGAAGAAAAATTGCGTATGACCGATCGATCGGTGGTATGGACCGAGCGATCGGTGGCTTACCGGTCGATCGGTGTTATGACCGAGAGATCGGTCAAAAACACACTCTCTGGAATTTTTCCCCATACAAAAAAGTTAACCGTGCGACAGCCATCGAGCGATCGGTAGTGGACCGATCGATCGCAGGTAATGACCGAGCGATCGGTGCTCTGTTATGTCTGGACTGTTTTGACCATATCTTTTTACTCGCTCGTCGGATTTCGACGATTCAACTTGCATTGGATCCGTCTTTCGAAAACCAACATTTCTGACGTTTCGGAATTTCCGATTTCTCCCTTATTTATTAATTAGACTACGAAAACTATGAAAACGGCCAATTAGCTATGAAGGTGCTATTCATTAAGGATGAAAAAGTCCGGGGTGCTACAATCTGCTACAACATTGTCCTCTTGTGGGTGAGATATGGGGTTTCTTCCTCTCCCGAGTCGGGGTGGAATGGGTCTTCCCTTCTTCCTTTCTGAGCTTCTTATCCTGTTGGTCGTTGGTAAGTGTGGATAGTGTGCGAGAAGCTATCTGACTGGTTTTCCCTACTGTCATCTCTTAGTCAATTTGGAGGGAGAGTAATAGGATCTTTCGATGATTCCTCATCTTCCCTACCTCGCATTTGTCATTGCATCCACAAACTAGTGGCAGATTGGATTTCCATCCGCCGAGACAGGGTGGACTTGGGTACTTTGTTTGTTTGAGTGCGTCTATGACGTGATATATTTTGGGGCTTTGGAGGGACCCTTCTATCCTTTTCTTTTGAGTTTACACCCTTGTAAACTCCCCTTTGTATCTTCAATCTTTTTTTAATGCAATTGCTGGTTTATTGATAAAAAAATATATATCTCAAGTGTTCGAATTGCTTTTGAGGTTTTTGAATCTTATATGCCCGATTTGAGCACCGAGGTTCTTTTGTTGTCTTTTAAAAACACGAAAAGTCTATGAACCAGGGACTTAACCAATACTCCCCAAAAGCCGCGACTGATGGGAGGCATGAGATCAAATCCCATATCTCATAACCAAGGAAACCCGGTCGAGACCTCCCAGTGGGTCCTACCTCAAGGGCCACCCCACCTCAACGGGCCCCATTCCTTAGGCCACCCAAGTGTGGAGATGCCCTAGCATCATCCACTCACACCAGTGATGAGACTCGAAATTGAGACCTATTTTGATACCTTTTAATGCAGTACACTCCCCAAAAATAGCGACTGATGGGAGGCGTGAGATCAAATCTTTTATCTCATGGCCCAGGCAACCCGGTCGAGACCTCCCAGTGGGCCCCACCCCATGGGCTTACAAATGGGGTGACCCACGGGGTAGGGCCCACTTGGAGGTCTCAACCAGTATAGAACACAGATGCTCCATTAGACAAAAATTCTCAAATATTCAAATCAAAGAACAAAGTAAAATATAGGTATAGATGACTGCTAATAGTAAAATACAGAGAGAACCCATTTTGATTGAGACAGAGAACCTCTAATGCTACACAAAGCAAAGGCACCCATCACAAAAATAAAGTAAAACAACATAAAAAGATGTTACTTCAATCATAAAAACAAACAGAACAACACATTGAAACAGACTATAGCATTAAAATACCAGAAACTCATTAAAAATAATTCTTATAGATCATATTTAGCTAATAAACATCCCAACGGATAGCTAGTACCTTTGGGGAACTACAAAATCTATGGATGGGCTGCAAAAGTTTAACTTTAATCAGTATGAGCCTATGAAGTAATCTTAGTTTCAGGCATCCATAACAATCCCCAAACGTCTAGGTTGATCATCAATAGTAGAAATAATATACTCAGTTAATATTCAGCAAAAACAACTGCAACTCCTCAAAATTGAACTTTTAACCTCATTGTAACAGCGATCAAATACATATCTTTTCCCTCACGGAAACAAATAAAATCTATCATTTGTAAGTTAATGGATGATAGTCAATCGCTAATAAAAGTCATAAAAATACAGCTGCATCTCTTTTTATTGAAAGTAATGATTCCAATTATTTTGTAATGGAGAATGCTAAAAAGATGAAAAAGAAAATTATTAGAGAAAATAAGAACTCACCTTTTAGTAACTGCCGACTGGAGGAGAAATTTGTATTCGAGTGTATACTTCCTGTATTTCATCATGAGAGTGAGTTAATTGTGGGTGCTCTTATGAGTCATCCTGTGCAAAATCGTGTACAAGGTAAAAAAAACTATGTAGAAACCGTAAGCTCAAACCTAAAAAGTTAATGTATACAAAGAAGTAGGATCAAACAAATAAAACCCATCATTTGTAAGCTAATGGAAGATAGCTAATCACTACTTAAGTTAATGGAAATATAACTGCATCTCTTTTTATTGAAAGTAAAGTTCCAATTATTTTGTAATGGAGAATGCTAAAAATGTGAAGAAGGAAAATTATAAGAGGAAATAAGAACTCACCTTTTAGTGACAAAGGAGAAATTTGTATACGAGTTTATACTTCCTATATTTCATTGTGAGAGCGAGCTGGTTGTTGGTGCTCTTCTGAGTCATTCTCTGCAAAATCACAAAAAGGTAATTAAAAAAATTTTTAAAAAAGAAGAATAGTGCAGAAACCATAAACTTAAACCTAAAAAAGTTAATGTATACACAGAATGTAAAGTTTTCTTCCCGCTACTATTGTTGCTACTTATTGAGAATTCAAAGCCATCTTCAAAGATTCCCTTCCACAACAAGCTAGAAAAGAGAAAAACAAAAGAGAGTTAGTTATTTGGTTTATGCAAGGGCAAAAAACAAATAAAAATTTAGGGATGGCTAAGAAACATTAATGAAAATTGAGATTTTGGGATAAGAAATCTCACTCTGTTTTGGTCTTTTTATTATAGAGTAACAAAGAGGATAAATGGGTTTATTAGGGATAGCTTCGGATAGCGATTGCACTCTGAAATAATGTTGCAAGCAAGAACTGTTTAGAGGATTACAATTGTGAATTCAATATTAGAAGCAATTAATAGTATGTAATTGTGTTTGAATTATCTGAAAGTCAAAAAAAAAATGAGTACCACAGAAACTTAACATAAATTTCAATCTTCAAAAATAATTTATCCCATATTTCAATTCGTTTTCCATTTTTTTATGTTTCGAGATTATTGAATAGGAAAACAATGATAAGATTTTCACACAAAAATCTAAAATAAAAGGAAAAGACTAAATTGATGGTATTATTATCCCCATTTTGTAAAAAAATAAATGAAAATCTACTGAGAAGGGACGCCATGGATGAGGATGGTTTTTGTATTTAACCATTCTTTCACAGAATAACGACAGCCACTACCTCTTGGTTGAGAATAACATCCCAAAGAAAAATCAGTTACATGAGCATAAAAAAGGCATAGTTAAGAGAGTTTTTTGGAAATAAAACCATCGTTTTTCTACTCATTCTTCACCGGAGAAAAATATGTACTCACTAAGTTCAGGGGAAATTAAGGGAAATAAAAAGTTAGGAGACTAACGTAGTTGACGCTAGGGAAGAGGGAAGCGGAAGAGGAGGGGAGGTAGAGGTTATGGGGGTTTTGTCGAAGAAAACTCTTCACCTCTGCAAGTGCCATCTTCTCGAGTCCTTACGCCATTGTTGAAGAAGACGGTGCAAAAATGTACAAGCATCATCTTCTCGAGTCCTTACGCTCTCTTAAAGACATTGTGAAAATGAGAAGCATTTCGAAGGATAGGGTTTGAGAAGGAGAGAAAAGAGGGACTATTGCTACTATGTTGGCATCGATTTTTCTAGGGAGAAAGAAGACTGAAAATAGGGAGGAATGGAGATAAAAATGAGTTCCATTGAGGAAGTAGGAACGTTAGAGAATGAGGGCAACAAAAAAAATTCAGTTAAAAGGTAGCCAGAGAAGGTTCATGAACTTTCAGAAAGAAACGGAGGGTAAATCTTGAAGGGACATTATAAGACTCTTTTTAGGGTAATATAGATAATAGAATAATAGATTACCAATCTAAAAATTAGATTATAAGCTGATATAAAAAATCATATCAATCATTAATTTAAACTAATATAAAATTTTCTAATTATTTATACTTAAAAACATATTATTAGTTAGTGTATAATATAGTTTAGCTAATAAAGCTATATTATTAACTAAATCTATTAATTAATCTAAAATTAAGATTAACTAACCTAACATATAGTTTTATCTAACATATAGACAAACAGATAGATACTGATCATAAATAACTATTTTATAGATTAACATAAGGGTGAGACGTACTGTGAGAGAACCGAAAGCAAGGTGGTCATCGACAATAGTACAGGAGAGAGCTATATTGAGAGTAAGAGACTCCTCGAAGAATTCTCAAATCTAAAAGGATCAACCCTACTAAGATATGAAAAAAAATGTTCCAAAAAATAATAATAAAATCCCAAGGGTCGTTTGGGATGTGTTGAAGTGTCCAAATTCGTTTTCAAGGATAGTCATCCTACAATCATAGCCCAGACAACAAAGATAGGCATCCCTGACTGTTGAACTAAATAAATCCCCGCAAATAGGAAAATGTGTGTACCTAATTGTTAAATAATGCAAGTGATATGCAACAATTAAGGTTTTATTGCCTGAAACATGTGTCTAAGTGAGAAAACAAAAGTTTGAATTTTGCCAAAATCATTTCTGTGTCATATGTATTCATCCATGCAGGTGTTTAGATTAAGCATGTTTCTAAAAAAAACAAATCATAAATTCTAAGCATGGATAACATAATATCAGTAAGATCAAGACAAAAACCATAATCCAAATTATTTAAGACTAGCGGAATGCACGTGAGTGTCAATCAAAGCGGAAAATACAGACTCAAATCAATCTCACCAATAGTCCCCATCCAAATACTAACACCATTAGTTAGCCCTTGCTAACCTTGTTTGGACATTTGGTCTAACCAATTTAGTCACATATCAGTTAGACCTAGCGAATGTGTTTGTCAATATAAGGCTCCCTTGATAACCTTGAGTCAATATAAAGCTCCTTCATCTCACCAAGAGATAGGCCCTTTTGGTGAGATGGGTTGAATTTAACCACATGTGGACTGTGGACCGAGTGTGTGTGTTGGCTTATGTGAGTGTGTGTTTAACCATTCAACCAAAAAAAAAGGTACTAATCATCCTCAAAATCATGGAAGAGTTTTTTGATCTCTAATTTGCACAATTAGCATGATTGCATAATGGAAATCACTACATATCCATGATTTTTGCAGTGATTGGGTCATCATTGCAGTGATTGGGTCATAGCGATTTTCTGAGTTGTGGTTTCTGTGAATCAGCACGGATGTCAAAGCAACCGTGAAGTGTTAAAGCAATTACGGACATGGCAGCTCGCCGGAAAATCTTTATCAATGAATCCAAAAGCTATGAAATTCTGGAAGAATATGGAAAATCTGAAACCTCTTTCAAAATCACCGAGAGAGGAAAGCATTTCTTGTTTGCTCTGTTATTAGAAGATCAAGCTTTCAGATGGTCCTCGCAATTTGTCTCCAAATGCATATGAGATCCGAAGCACTCATACCTGATGAAACGTCTTCGCTGCTTCTCAGCCACCTACATGCTAGAAAGAACCTCAAACTCCCGCCTTCATCATCCTCACCTCCATCCCCATCTTGGGTGGAAGACACCGCTGGCTGTCCTTCCCAGAAGGCAAACACTCCATGGGATGGCACATCACTAAGGAAGCCTTGTGTTATATTTCCACCCCCCAAAACAACAATCATCAAAAACCAAACCCCTAGCCCCCTCTGACCATGTCTTCCCTATATTCAAAACAAGGAAGAGAAGAGCACTGAGGTAACAGTGGGGCCGCCCCCTTTCCAGATCGCTAGTCTCGCACACTCGTATGAGTCTTTACCAAGGCCATCGGCAGTTGGCATCTATGGTCCCAACAGGTCAATAGTCTCCTTCTAGCAGACGACAAAGCCAGTCTCACCCTTCGCATCAAATCGTGGCATTATCACAATCTCTAAACGCTCCACATTCGAAGGCCTTGTCAATGGTGAGTCGTGGCCACTACCCTTAGGTGGCACTCTCCATTTCAATAATTGGTGGCCCAAAGCAAACACCTTAGCTGCAAAAAACAGCCACTCTTCGTTTTGGCTAGGGATTGAAGGTCTTCCTTTCCACCTCTGGACTACCATCGTGTTCTCAAAGATTGGAGACTCTCGTGGCGGCTTCTTGGAAGCGGACCCCTTATCAGCAGCCCTCACCAATCTTCGTGAAGCTCAAATCAGAATCAAGCCAACAAGCATTAACATGATCCCTAGATCCCTTCGCATCCCGGACAGGGGAAAAATCCACTCGGTCACCGTCCACATTAGAAACACCGGCCACGATAGCTTCTCCAGCAACCTCCAAAACTTCAGACAGCCGGAACCCTCCTAATTCAAATTTCAAACATCAGTTCCACGTGGAACTCGATCAACGGCCCTTCGGACTGACAACAACCCAAATCAACGGTATCCTAATCTCCAATCCCAAATCAGCAACCGCTGCTCATTGCAGACCTCATACAGCCACCTACCTTACCTCCCCAAAGAAAAAACCTCTGTTAGAAAGAAATCCTCCATACGTACACACCACCGCAAACCCTATACTCAAACCCTAGCAAAATCTGCCATACCTGTAACACCGTATTGCCCACCCCTACCTCCTTTATTTCTGGCCTCCCTCCTCTGCTCCCTATCCCTAACATGGCTGTAGCTCCCATCTCGAGTTTAACTTTGACTTCAGCTCATTCGAAGCCCTACTCCCAATCCATTTTAATCCCAAAGGATCGGCCCGACCCATATACTGTCAACCTGACCCGTTTGCCACCAAATGGACCATCCCTATTTCTGCCCCATCAGGTCCCATCAAACACCAACCCATCAAGCGTTGTTCACTTAGACCCATCTTTAAGCCCTATTCTAGACCCAAGCCCACCCTCTAGCGACCCATTTCGTTTAACCCACCTGATCCAGAGTATGGGCCCACTAAAAATTAATAAGGGCATAGCCATTCACGATCATCAGTCTCCCTCTACAACCCCCACCCCTCTTCTCAGTCACCCCCTCTCCTCAACTTTAGAGATCTGCTTGCAGCTCACTCCGCCCATTCTCATCTCCAAATGGTTGCAGGATGACTGGTCATTTGCCTCCATTTGGACATCCCCTTCTAGTTCACCGCTAACAGGGGGTTATTCCCCGGGAAGCTCCAGGGTAGATCACCATCCTACCCTACCGATTGCCAATCTCTTGCCTCATCATCAATCTCCGGGAAGAGCAGTCAGCCCTCCCCCGCCCCTTCAAGCGACATCAACATAGACAGATCATCTCCAACAGATCCAATTTTTATGCAGGAATTCGTACAACTCTTCTTCAACATTGAAATCTCTGGAATCAGCGTATGTCTTAAGGTCTCACCATCATCATAAACAAGGACCCAACTAATCGACAACCACCATACAGAAGCCCTCCTCACCTCTCCTGCTCTTAATTTGTGCCCCAAAGACCCTTCTCAGATGCCAATCCCTCAGGCAATGACAACTTCAACCATCTCCACCTCCCTAGACTCCCACACTACCCCACCTCCGGAGCATACCTGTTTTGCGAAAGCTAAGGCAGGAGAAAGTGCAAAGACTCAGTTGGCCCACCTCGGCACAAGGAAAAACACTCCATTCCCGAGGCCCCTATCTTCTCCAGGAAAGGACTCTCAACTGGGTAGTAACTCAACCCCTCCTCCCCTCTCAGGTATGCTCCACTCCTCTCTAACTTTTATCCCCCTTATTCAATGCTCATGCCTGCATAAGGAGGATAGAGGTTCATATGGATGCTTTGTTTGTGGTACTATCCAAATCCAAAACCTGCTTTCCAAGAAATCCGTGATACCCCCGATAGATAAGAATTCGGTATCCGATCTGGGAATAATATCTTATACTATAGATCCCCCTATTCAATCACCCAGGTCATCGCCAATGCCCCTCTTAGACCCTCATCCCTCTCCCATGTTTGAGCAACCCCTCCTCCCCTCTCAGTCCATAGCCAAGGACCCTGCTCCTTTAGATCCGGATGATTGGGTCCGTGAAAAAATCCTTGAATTTTGGAAATTCTTAGGCCTGTCCTATGTGGGCCATGAGGAGGAAGTCAAGTCTCTCCTGTTGAAACTAAACAAGCTTGCCAAATCATCTCCCCCTTTTATAGGCCGAGTGCGCAAATCGAAAGCTAAGATCAGAACGTCCCGCAAACTAAAGAATCTAGCATCTTCCATTAGGTATGACCGATCTCCGGATTACAACTCTTCTTCAAGGTCCACCTCTAGGATCAGGGATGTCCATGTTTCCCAATGTCGCTAAAAATCCTCTCCTAGAATATTAGAGGTCTCGGGTCCTTGTCTAAAAGACTAGCCATCAAGCCACCTAGCCCTTTCCAAGAATCCATCAATCATTTGCATTCAGGAAACAAAAATGGAATCCATATCCCCCACCATAATCCACGACCTTTGGGGCTGACATTGCCTCGACTGGTTATCTCTTCCATCCATCGGAGCCTTAGGTGGCATCCTCATGGTTTGGGGCACGGAACGTCTCGAGGTCCTAGACTCAAAACAAGGTGCATTTTCTCTCTCCATTCTATGTCGCTCCCTTTCCGATGGTTTCCTCTGGTCTACGGTCCAGTGGCTCAATCGGAAGCAGGGAAATTCTGGCAAGAATTGGACGATGTGGCAAATCGCTGGAATCTCCCATGGTGTATAGGTGGAGATTTCAATTGTATATGCCAGTCCCAAGACAAACTTGGAGGTTGTCCCATTTCCCATAAGATGCGTTCTTTCGAGAGCTTTGTCTCCCGCCACCAGCTCATTGAGTGCCCTTTAAAAGGCGTGACTTTCACTTAGTCAAACCTCCAAACCAGACCCACACTGAGCAAACTGGATAGATTCCTTTTTAGTGGCTGTTGGGAGGACAACTTCCCTAAAGTCCGTGTTGCAACCCTTCCCCGGCCCACCTCAGACCATCTTCCCCTCCTCCTAGACACTACCAGCATTGTCAGTAGCCCCAAACCCTTCAAATTTAAGAACATGTGGCTGCTTCACACAGACTTCAAGAGTATCGTTAAGGAGGTATGGGCAACCTATTCCTTTTGGGGCTCCACAGGCACCATCTTTGGTCTCAAACTTAAAGCTCCGAAACAGAAACTCAAGGTCTGGAATAAAGATGCTTTTAGTCTTCTAGCTACCACTAAACAACATCTCGTAGAGGACATTCAATCCATTGACCACTGCGAAGAGCTTGGGCCCTTAAGTGAACCTGAGGTCCGCCTCCGAGATTGCCTCAAAACTGATTATGCATCGACTCTGAAATTAGAAGAAATTAGTTTGAGGCAAAAATCTCGAGTAGCTTGGCTTAAGGAAGGCGACAAGAACACCCGCTTCCACAAAATGGCCAACAGCCGGAGACGTTACAACCACATTCATAGCCTCATCGTCAATGGAGATCGTATAGAAGGTGATGAGGGCATTCGCAAAGCCATTGTCACCTTCTACCAGAATCTCTACTAGGAAAACATCCCTTTCAGGCCCAAACTGGACAGTCTCCACTTCTCAAGTCTCTCTTATGATCGACGAGATGCTTTTGAAAAACCCTTTTCTGATTAAGAAATCCTAAGTGCCGTAAAAAGCATGAAAGGGGACAAAGCCCCAGGCCCCGATGGCTTCTCCATCGAATTTTTCAAATCCTGTTGGGATATAGTGGGCACCGATTTCGTTAAGTGGGTAAGAGAATTCCATGAGTTTGGAACTTTTGATAGGGTTTTGAATTGTTCCTTCATTGCCCTCATCCCCAAGTCAGCCGAAGCGAACGACCTTAAAAACTTTCGACCTAGCAGTCTAGTAGGTAGCGCCTACAAAATCCTAGCTAAGGGGTCCTCGCAATCAGGCTTCAGGCTGTCATGCCTTCCATCATCTCCGCCCCTCAAGGAGCCTTCGTAGGAGGTCATTAAATCCTAGATGGCATCCTTATTGTGAATGAATGTGTTGACGCTAGGCTTCGCTCTCACTCCCCAGGGGTTTTATGCAAAGTTGACCTGGAAAAGGCCTTTGTTCATGTCAATTGGGATTTTCTCGATTACATGTTGCAAAGAATGAGATTTGGGATCCGCTGGTGTCAATGGATGAAAGCCTGTTATTCGTCAGTTTCCTTCTCGATTACTCCGGTCAGGTTCTTCCAAAGCTCCCACAGCCTGAGACAAGGCGACCTCCTCTCTCCCTTTCTCTTCATCATAGTAACTGAAGCCCTTTGCAAAATGATCTCCAGAGCTGCAGAATTAGTTCTCTCAGGCTTCTCCATTGGAAGAGGTGATCCACCCCTATCCATATCCCATTTACAATTCGCAGATGACGCCCTAATCCTCTGCGACGCCTCCTGTACTCAACTCCTCCACCTCAGATGCCTTTTTAGATGCTACGAAGCAGTCTCTGGTCTTAAAATTAACCTCTCCAAAAGCGAGCTCTTTGGGGTGGGTGATGTCCCCCACCTCTCGGTATTGGCATCCATTCTAGATTGTAAAATTGGTTCCCTCCCTGCCAAATACCTTGGTCTCCCTCTCGATGCCCCCTTTAAATCCAAATCCATCTGGGACCCAGTCATTGAGAGAGTGCAAAAACGTCTCAACGGTTGGAAGTCTTCACACCTTTCCAAATGGGGTCATTTAACCCTCTTCAGGTGTTCTTCAAAGCCTCCCAACCTACTTCCTCTCCCTCTTCTCCATACCCTCTTCGGTAGCTCATCATCTTGAACAACTCCAAAGAAACTTCCTATGGAACGAGAGAGTGACCAAACGAAAATACCACCTCGTTGACTGGAAAACAGTTTGCACGCAGATCAAATTGGGAGGCATGAACATCCGCCCCCTCCCCTTAGCCAACAAGGCCCTCTTGGGGAAATGGCTTTGGAGATATGGCACTGAGCACGACAGCCTCTGGAGAAGGGTAATCATATCTAAGAATGAGTCATCTTCCATCTGGGTCCCCCACCGGTCAATGGCTCACACGGCACCAGCCTATGGAAAGGCATTATGAAAGGTTGGGACTTCTTCTCTACCAACATCAGCTACCGGGCTGGTCGAGGCAATGAGGTTAGGTTCTGGACTGACAGATGGTGCAGCTCCTCCCTTCGTGAGGATTTCCCATCTATCTGGGCTCTGGCTCTAGACAAATCCACCTCTGTTAAAGCCTACATCGAGTATCTTCCAAACAACAGAGTCTGGTGCCCTCGCCTGAGGCGCAACCTCAATGATTTGGAGATAAACAGCTTCCAAAACCTCCTCTCTTGCATCCAGCAAATCCCCACCTGTCCCACTCTGAGAGACATTCGTCTGTGGTCTAGAGACTCCAAAGGCCAGTTCTCAGTGCGATCCCTTTACCAGGCCCTTCTCCCTAGCATCGGTCACCCCTTTCCTTATAGATCAGTTTGGAAGGCGGGTCTGCCTCCCAAGGTATCCTTTTTTCCTTTGGTCTGCAGTTTTTGATAAGATACTCACATGCAATCATCTTATGATTAGAGGATGGCAGATGGCCAACGGTTGCTTTATGTGCTTGGCTACCGAGGAGACAGTTGATCACCTCCTGTTGCACTGTACTTTTGCCCACACGATCTGGGACTATTTCCTTTGTCGCCTGGGAATCAGCTAGGTCTTCCCCCACTCCTTCCGGGACTTCTTATCTTGTACGTTCTCTGTGAAGTTGGGGGTAGAGGGTTTCGAAGGAGGACCCTTGCCACTTGCATCAGTAGTTTGGTCTCTTTGGAAAGAACAGAACTCAAGGGTCTTTGAAGACTCTCCCTCATCTCATGCAAGAACCTGCCAAAGAGTCGGCCATCTCTTGGCACAATGGTGCTCCACCCGGGAAAACTTCGACTCAGCATGCTTAAACTTCTTGTTATAACTTTTGTTGTTACTTTCCCTTAGCTTATTGTATGTTATTCTAGTTAGCTTGCCTTTGGGCTCACTCCTTTGTGACCCCTTGGCCCCCTCTTTGTATTTCTTCTCTATATTTTAATGCAATCTCTCCTCTATTACCAATCAAAAAAAAAAAAGCTATGTTCTTCATAGCTCTGTTCTTTATGGGCATAAATCAAAGATTGAGAAGGTAAGGCTGGTTATGAAATGCTGAAACATAAAAGATATATCAATAATTTAATGGACCCAAAAGGGACTAAATTTCGGTTGATGGCGCAGTGAGATACCATTTTTATCTCTCTGCCTCTTATAGGTTTGGGATTTTCGCCTTCTCACACCAAACAGATTTCAAGAGACATGCTATGTTCCACATTGTGTCAGGTGACATATTTTTCCTCCTCTCTTCTCCTCTAACCGCTGATCTGGTGGACCGTTGATCTGGTGGACCTCTCGTCCTCAACCTTCACCTCATCCTTTTTGACCCTTGGAATGTCGGCCTTCAAAATGGAAATAAGTAAAATTCTGAGAAAGAATTCGCATGCCCATGGTTAGTTTCAACAACAATGCCGCTTGCAAGATTAAATCAGAGCGCAAAACACACAAAAAAACTCAACAGTTTCTAACGCCACCCTATAAAAAAAAATTCCTAGTGGAACTACTCTATACAATTGCAATGCTTTGAGGAGAAAAAGTTTGGCAAGACTAAAAAGGCTTGGCATGACTTTCAGAAAACCGGATCATGTCAGCCTCCCTCTCCTCTTTTCCCCATCATCCATCACCAAAGGATAGGCAAGAGAGCCTCACGTTTTCCGATTTAGGCAACGAGGTCCAAAAGTTGCCTAAGTTTCAAATTTACTAAAAAAAGTAACCTAAAGCAACAGATAGAATCCCAAAAGGGACTCCTTTTTCGACGCGATTTGCTCCTACGTATTTGTTTCAACCTATCCTAATTTTTAGAATTGTTTTCGTTCAGTTTAGTTCTCGTTTGCCCGATTTGTGCAACGAAGTTCATAAGTTGCCTAAGTCTCAAACTACGACAAAAAGTAACCTAAAGCTCCGGGCACCCTAACTAGGACTGCTAACGACACGGTCTACTACAACGCATTTGTTTCAATCAATCCTAATTTTTAGAATTTGGTTCGTTCAATTTAGACCTTGTTTGTCCAATTTGGGTAGCAAGGTTCATAAGTTGCCTAAATTTTAAACTACTAAAAAAAACTAACCTAAAACTACAAACAGAATTCTAATCGAGACTCCTCTTCGATGCGGTCTATTACGAAGCATTTGTTTCAATCTATTCTAACTTTTAGAAATGGTTTCTTTCAGTTTAATCCTCGTTTGACCGATTTGGGCAACAAGATTCATAAGTTGCCTAAATTTCAAATTATAAAAAAAGTAACCTATAGCTGCGGACAGAATCCTAGATGGGACTAGTTTTTGGATGCAGTCTGCTTTGACGCATTTGTTTCAACCTATCCTAACTTTTAGAATTGGTTTCGTTCAGTTTAGTCCTAGTTTGTCCGATATGTGCAACGCGGTTCATAAGTTGCCTAAGTTTCAAACTACAAATAAAAAGCAACCTAGAGATGCGGACAGAATCTTAATTAGGACTGCTTTTTCGACGCGGTCTGCTCCAATGCATTTGTTTCAATCTATCCTAACTTTGTAATTTTTTTTGTTCAATTTAGACCTTGTTTGCTCGATTTGGGCAATGAGGTTCATATGTTGCCTAAGTTTCAAACTACTAAAAAAAAATAACCTAGAGCTATGCAAATAATCCTAACCCGGACTCCTTCGATGGGGCTTGCTACGAAGCATTTATTTCAAACTATCTTACCTTTTAAAATTAGTTTCGTTCAGTTTATTCCCGGTTTGTCTGATTTGGGCATTGGGGATAATAAGTTGCCTAAGTTTCAAACTACTAAAAAAAGTAACCTAGAGTTGCCAGCTGGGCACAGAATTCCAACAAGGACTCTTTTTTCGACACAGTCTGCTCCGACGCATTTGTTTTAGTCTATCTTAACTTTTAGAATTCGTTTCATTCAGTTTAGACCTCGTTTTACAAATTTAGGCAACTAGGTTCATAAGTTGCTCTGATGCATTTGTATCGGTCTATCTTAAACTTTTAGAATTCGTCTCGTTCAGTTTAGACCTTGTTTTCCGATTTAGACAACGAGATACATAAGTTGCATAATTTTCAAACTTACTAAAAAAAAGTAACTTAAAGCAGTGGATAGAATCACAATAGGGACTCCTTTTTCAACATGATCTGCTCCTTTGTTGACGTGAGGGAAATTCAACAATTTGAAAAATTAAATGGAAAATCAGAACTCTAATGGCTGATCTCAGATCTTCAATTCTCAAAACAAATCACCCGGAAAAAGTAAAGAAAAACCTTTTGAAAAAAAAATCAATATTAAGAAATTAGACGGTTCAAATGCATAGCATCAAAAAAAATCCTAAGAAACATAAAGTTTATCAACAAACCGCCAATCAATCAGGGAAAAAAAACACTATTGAGTAGCTCTTAATGTGAATATCTTAGAATCTTATGGAATCATGTAGGAGTGCTCAATATCATCAAAACTTCGCCTGGAAGCTCTCAATGTGAAATCTTTAGATCCTTAAGAGAAATCATGATTTAGAACTCGAAATAATCAGAATTGATCTGAAACATTTATTGAAACCACACATAAACTTAAACTAGAAATATGTTCGTAAAAAGATTAAAGAAATCAGTGAATTATAAAGAATATAAGAAGTTGTAGAGCTAAAGAACCAGACGATCAAAAATCAAGTGCGGATAGAGAAAGACTAGCAATCCAGCAAAAAGCAAATGTGGTATTTAGTCATTTCTTTCTCTACTACTAAAGTGAAAACAAACATGTTTCAAAGATAAGGGTCTCGTTCATTTCTAGGGTTTTGTTGTTGGTTTATGTTATTGCTATATCTGAAACTTCTGTTTGTTCTCTAATCATAAATGAAGTTTTTAAGATGTGTGTTTTATTCAGAAAGAAGAAGACTACTTCTAGGAAAGCAACAGCAGTTCCAACATGTGAGCTTGTTATGCTAATTAAGTGACCACATGTTATGATAAGGAACTTCATTTCTTCTCCTCCCTGTACTAAGTTTTATAGAAAATCTCAAAATCCCAACTAGCAAAAACTGTGATATAAAGATGAATACAGGAATGAACCCAGAAGATTAACAAGATATCAATGCAGCAACAGATGAAAATTAGCACATAAATTAATAAACCTAATAAAAAAATTAAAACGATTGAAAGAGAGAGAAACCGGAAACGCAGCTTCTAGAAGCACCCTTGTAGATATTGCTGAGCTGCATTTCAATCTTGTTCAAGAATGCGGTTGCTTCATCAAAAGGCCTCGTCAGATCCAATTTATACTTCAACAATATATTACAGTACGTTTCCTGATAAACGAGAGAGAGTAAAAAATGGAGCATACAAAAGAAACTGGAGAGAGAGAGAGAGAGAGTAGCTGTTTTACAAGTAACGCTTGATTTCGATACCAAACCAGACGATCAAAAATCAAGTGTGGCCATCACTCAAAAACCTGTTTTAAAAGTAAAACCACAAATACCTATGAACCAGTCCATAGAAAATTATTAAGAGAAAATGGCAAATGATTGCAAGATCATTTGCATAAAAATCATACAAATCGGATACTACAAAAAAATAAGATAACTGCTAATCTCTCTACTCCACCAAACGCACCATCTTTGTCTCTTCCCTAATCAGAGTATTCCATGGGGAACTCGCACTTCCCATAATCTGCAAGCCAAACAAACACCCACTTTTCAGCAAACACTAGTAAAGGAAGATTAAAAAAAAAATTGATATTTTTTCATAAGCAAAGCAAAGTGCAGGATTATTCAATGCTCCGTGATGCTACGCATGTTAGCCAATTAAACCAGAAAATTCTAACATGCATTGTTACGGTTTACCCAAAGCGGTTTTTAGAAAAACAAAGGCGGCGCACAAGAAAAAAGAAATTGAGAAAGAGATAAAATACGCACTGGGAGGCAGAGTGAAAACATAGGCGGCCCCTTGGAAATCACAGGTTCCGCTCTGACGTCCATTCTTCTGATCTATTAACTAAATATAAGCCAGACTTTTTCTCCCCTTCTCCTTTTGTCACGTAGGACTACCATCTTACCATCTTTTGACACGTGTCACATTGATTTTCCCAATTTAAAATTTTAGTTTTACCCGAACCATTGCATACTTCTCCTCTAAGCAACCCACCTCTTCGTTTTTAGTATTCACAGATTTTGGGGACAATTGCAACCGTTCACATATCTACCCAAAAGGCACAACCCGTGATGGTTGGAGTGTGATTATAGAAGATTAATACTTACGGTTATACAGTTCCAACACTTTTGGCAATGACATCTCTTATGGACACTCTTCAAGGGGTGCAAGATGCAAGACGCTTGGGATGCAACTCTTGAAGGGGTGAAGTATGCAAATGCAAGTGTTGGCATACTAAATCAAATGGAGAGATGGGATTGCCGTCTCTTCTCTAAAGTGATTGAGGGCATTGTTATAAAAGGGTGAGTGAGTGTCGCTGTGTGTTGTCCAGAGCATTGCAAGTTGCAATCTTTTGCCTCCCCTTTCAACGTGGCACACCAGTTTATAAGGACCCTCCTCTCTCTATTAAAGGGGCCATCAGCCTTCCTTCACTCTCCACTTATATGACCGTTCTGTGCGTGCCAAACACATAATTATCTCTATTAATGAAGGAATATTGATAATGCAGAGAGGTGGTGGATTTTTCTAAGAGGAGTGTATCTTCAGAAAGATTAGGTTTTTTTTTTCTTCCCTTTAATTTTCTTTTTCTCAATACGCTGATGTTCAATTTGTTTTCTGTTATTTTCTATAGCAATTCTTATAATGAAGGACAGATGATTGCAATCAAACATCAGGTTTGTTTTTTTTTCCTTTCTTTTTTTCATATATCATTTGTTATTTTTGATGGAAATCTTAATCTCCATGCGTAATCCACTTGCTTATTGAAGAGTTGTTGTTTTGAATAATCCTCTCCCGTTGGCAATTGAGGCACTCAATACTAAAATGCTTTGGTTTGTGATTCGGGTGAACCGAGAAAAGGTACACCTCTTTCAACTTGATGTGGGGTTTACGCTTAATGTAGAGGTTTTTTTTTTTTTTTTTTGGTAGGGTTAGGGTTTAAGGAAAAATGGAAACTTGCACGGAAGGGTGGAGCCGCATAGGGGGCGTAGCCTTTTTCTTTCTCGGCTAACCCTGAACATGGACCATTTTTTCCTAAACTTTCAACAACCACAACAAGTTGAACAACTTAATTTGATGGTTTTTTTTTATAAAAAAATCTGGTGTCTTTTTTTCTTAAGTATGTTTCTGTTTTTGTATGTACTGTTGTTTATTATTTTAAAAAAATATATAGAGAAATTAAATCTTATTTTTTAGACATTTTCGTGAAATGTAAGTAGGACTTGCTATGCTTTGTGGAGCAGAATGTTCAGCAATCAAAAAGAACATGTTCATAGAATGAGCATAATCATGATTGGGATGAGTTGAAAGATCATAAAAATGACCTTTTTGAGGACATCTAGGAGTAACCCCAGGTTATACCAAAGGAAATCCAATTGAGATGGTTTTAACATGTACAATAAAGACTAGTAATTGTACCAGTGGAGTGGTTTAGTGCAGATCACAAGCTCTAAACGGGAGAGCAAAGGGGAGAGCCGGAGAGGGGATTGCTGAAAAGCATGTGTACTGATGTAATGACCTTGAAATTATTTTTATTGTGGTTAGTTAGAACCTATAAACAAACATGGACCACTAATGGCATTTTAGTAAATAAGAAAAACAGGATTAATATATATAGAACATGATAAACCTAATCCTCATTAGTTTTACTAAACTGAAATTCTAGAGAATAGAACGTGGAAGAGAAAGGAAAAAGAGGTTGCACTTTAGTAGAGCTTTCAAGCGCCTAGATCGAGATTCGAGGCTTGGAGATTTGAGTTTTCTCCCTTGTGGTGGTTTGATCCTTCGAGAAAAGCGTGTTCGGGTAGGATTGGAGTATTAAAAGTCTGAGATTCGAACCTTTGAGGCAAGTGAATACTCCCCTAGAGTTAGAGTTTTCCATTATAAGTTTTATTTTGAGTTTATATAGATTTATTAATATTTGTGTGACATCTAGCATAGAGATCTATACACATTGAAGTATAATACATAAATAATGTTCGAATAGAAATTATAAATTGGAAGAACAATGCTAGGTAAATTAACACAGGTTTCGAGGATTGGAAAATTGAGAAAAAGGTTTAGAAGGTTGAAAAAGAATCGAGATCTGGGGTTTGGGCTGACGTTTCCCAGCCAAATCGCCGACACCGATCAATCGGGGGCCTTGGGCCGATCGATCGGTGGTCACCGATCAATTGCAGGCAAACCGCCAATCGATCGGTGGCGCCGTTTTGGGTGTTTCGCGAGCTGTATTATATTGAATTAATTAAATAACATGATGAGATATAATTAAATAAATTATGAAATAAAAAGAATTAAATGAAGGAGAATAAAATAAAATAAAATGATTTATTTATTTTATTCTTTGTAAAATATATATTTGAAAATGGTTTGTACTGTGAGCATATTAGAATAAATTAAATAATGAATGGCAAAATAAAAATGAAAGACAAGAAGGAGAATAAAATAAAATAAATGATTTATTTATTTTATTCTTTGAAAAATAAATATTTGAGAATGGTTTGTACTGTGAGCATATTAGATAAATTGTAGATTCTCTTTATTTAGAAAGGCATGTTTAAAGAAATCTGCTTCAATTATTATCTTGCGTAATTGTAATTGTTATAGCTTTGCATTATATGATATCCTCTTTATTATGATGGTATGGGACACTATAATAAGAGTGGTTAATGAATTAAAGGGAATAAGGCCAAGGGATGACAAATAGAGAGGAAGAGACTCTATAGGTCTAAAGTCTGAGGGAGAGCTCTATGTAATCCCACTGAGAAGTTGCATGCCTCTCAGGGTGACTACCTTAGGTGAGCTACATGTAAACCTAAGGGTCCCTGTATAAAACCATACAAGATTAATACTGTTGTCAATAGGGTGAACTACGTGTAAACCTTATTGACAGAATAACTGTGTAAACTGATAAATTTAAATATGCATATTCATATTGTTGTTCATTGTTTTATTTATCATAATTGTTGCATGTTATTGTATTCTCTTGCTCAGCCAAAAGCTCACATTTGTTATATTTATTGATTTTTTTCAGGAAGTACCTGAAGGACCTAGGGGAAACGGTCAATAACTTAGTTAGTTGTTGGATTTTCTTTTCAGAACTTTATTTAGTATTTCCCAGTTGAGGCAGTGTTATGTTAGTGAGGTTTAAAATGAATTCAGTTTTTAAGTTCATTTACTCTTGTTAGTTTAAACTTAATGCTAGAGATATGCATCTGTTAATGGTAATTTATTTAGATTAAATTTCATTAACTCGGGATTTGTTCCAGGTTGACACCTTGGAATCTGCACAAATATGAGATGTATTGTGTGTCAGTTTTGGGGCGTGACAGCTGAGAAGATTTTAAAAACGCATGCCTAACATAAGATGTCTCTAGATATAATGGAAGTGCTGAATAATGTTCATGTTACCGAAACCAAATAGCTTGATTAAGCCCCAATGATGATAATGATGACATACAATAAAATAAAGGCTTTCCTTGTATGGGTATTCTTGCTTTGTTCGAGATGCAATATGTAAAACACAACAAACATTTTATCACAAAATTCAACTTGAAGAGATCTGCGAGAAATTTCCTCACATGCACGAACAAATGAAATTATCTCCTTTAAAATAGAAAATCACACAAGAAATGACTACAATCATTTAGAGTACAGCATGCCAAAGACAAGAAAGATCAGCACATGAGCTGCATATCTCTGAGCGGATGCATCTTGCTCAGCAAATCTGCGAGCATCTTCTGTTACCCTTTGTTCTTGCTCGACCCGCATCAGGACCTATAATAAGAAGTAATCTAGCACTTATTACAACAAGTTCATGGCAAGAAAAGTGAAGAGAGACAAGCCAATCTTTCCACAAGATAGGAGATAGAACATGGAGCAAAACTGAAACCTGAAGCATGGCATGTTTTTGTTCCTGTTTATCAGCAAGGGCTTGTCGTAGCTCAGCTAACTCTTGCTCCAACTGCTCAACCTGTAGATTATGAACAGATTCTCAGACGTTTTATGCACGATAATGAATTGGGGTTTACAAGTATAGAAGGATTCAATAGGAACTCGGCAGCCGAGCCAGTGTTAGAAAAATATTTCCACATTACATAATTGGGCTACTTTACAGCTTCAGTTGCATCTTTTAAATGACCACCGATATCAGTGTCTTATCAAAACTATTTGGGGTTGGCAACCTCAAACATAAGTTTTCAGCACATTCTAAAAAGAATGTGAAAATTTTCAAAACACACTCCTATGCTTGAGAACCAAGTTTCTAAATGAAATGCAAGCATGAGGAAGGTGCAAAACTTACAGAAGGGCTTAACCACAAAGTGGTAACAAAAATTCTCTGATGAGGCACATGGTGATGAGAAAACTCATATAAAGTTTTCAACACACTTTAACAAGAATATGAATCTAATTTCAGAGAACCTTCATAACATGATCTCACAGCACAGATCCTCATTAGTCATTACTATTATCATTATTGTTGTTGTTATCATTATTACTATCAAAAATGTTAATCCGAAGAAAGAAATAAATAAATGCAAACAAAGAAGAGTAAGAGAACCCTTGACACTCAACATCAAATCTTCATAAACTCAAGATTGCTGCATGATATTATTGTAATCATACATATGCTGATACAATATTAATTTAGTTGTTTAGGTATATTATTCCAGAATTAAATTTTCTTAGGCTTGAAGTTTTAAGAATTTAAGAGTTCTTCACTTTACAAATAAATGTCTGAATTTTTTGGCTTTGTAGTTTTAAGAAGAACAACAGTATGGTATCTAGAAAATGAAGAGTAAATATTTAATTGGCATTTTCAATGGTTTTCCTACACTATATTACTCTTTCGATTACATAGGTGAGGATCATCTAAGCATATCTGTAGTTCTGTACCTTAAAAGTTGAAAATTTTCAGTGTTAAATCACTCTTTACAATAAACAATTATTGTATTGTCCTCTTTTTTGTAATTTTCAAGCTCTAACATTATTTAATAATTTCCTGGCATATTCTCTTTTTCTTTTAAACCTTCAAAATGGTTCATTTTAGTTCATCGCATCTAAATGGTAATCTTTCCAGCTTGTGGCTGGTTTGATCATCTACGCATTCCGATGCACAATTTGCTAGCAAAATGTTAGGTATGAAATTATCTAAAATTAAGCATAGACCAATTTGAAATGCATTAATGCAATCATTCATAAACATGAAATGCAGCAAGTTAATGTCAATTTAACTTTAAAAAGAGAAATATATCTTAAAACAGGAGATTGGAAATCATGTTGCATCTCCAATTGTAAAGACAAACTAGCACATGTTTCTTTCAATTTAGCATGACTGACAAAACATAGCAAGAGTAGTTGTCTTGTCCATATGAGCTTCAGAGATACCCTTTCACTCAGTTGCCTTTGGTTATCCTGCTTGACCATCTCCATTAGTGTTGTCTCCAGCTCCTCAGATCTGGAAAAGAATGGGAACCACACAGAAGATAAACTTTGTTGAAGTAAATAATTAAATTGTTTCCTTGAGGTACATTGACCGAAATAGTTTCAAAAATGTGATTTTTCGGGCACCGAGGTTGAAGGTTCCAAGAATCTTTTCAAACCCAACACACTTAAAGATCCATGGTAGAACTACCACATCAAAAAGTTCACCTAGAGGTGAAATATTCATGGATGACAAAACTTCATGACATTTGTATAGGAAGGAGCTTTAAGTTTAAGATGGAATTGTTAAATACTGAAAATTTGAGTTCCATAGATATATATTTACTACACAGTCACCGACTGCAGAGAAGGCAAGGTAAGAATCAATATACAACCCATGGCCAGATTTCAAAGTGCATTTGATTGGGATGCTAAAGTACTAATGTGTGTTTGTATTTTATGACCTAAGTCGCACAGACATGGACACGGAATCTGACATGGATGGGACGTGCTGGATTTGGTAAACCTCCAAAAATAGGATTCAAGGACACGGGGAATATTTTATATTATTCTTTAAATTCTATATAAGGAATGATACGAGAGACTGCAAAGGGAACAACATAAATATATGGAAGCATAAATTATTGCAAACAACACTAAGGTGGCGTTTGGATAGACATTCCCAATGACTTCTACAACTTTTGGGCTTTGGGAAGTTAAAAGTTAGGCATTAGTGTGTTTGGTTTGCCAATATTAATTTGTCTTCCCAAAAAGTAGAAAGTCGGTGAAAGTAATTCCCCAGAAAGTCGGTCAGAAAATAAGGAATAATAACATTTATAAGGTCAAAAATGTTTTGGGTGTTTAGATTGAGAACCAATAAGATATTGCCAATGTAGCAGTATCTTTTTTTCAGGAGCTTTTATCTTCTTCTAGTACCGTTATTGATGATGGTATTTTGGAGCACATTCCTTAGTTGGTGACAAATGGAGGATGATTTCTATCTTAGTATTATTCCATCTCTGGAAGAGATTAAGCATGTGGTTTTCAATCTTGCAGAGGATAATGCTTTAGGCCCTGATGGTTTTGATGGTCAATTCTTCAGAGCTTGTTGGGACATCATTTAGAATGATTTGCTTATGGTCATGAGATACTTTTTCTTCAATCCTCTTATTCCTAAGTCGGTTAATGCTACAACTATAGCTTTGATTGATAAGTGAGAAGATCCTAATACATTTGCAGACTATCGTCCTACCTATAAGTTTTTTTCCAAGATCTTGGCAGTTCGTTTTGCGACTATGCTTCCAAAAATAGTTTCAGAGGAGCAAAGTGGATTTATCAAGGGCATGAACATCACTGATAATATTACGATTGCTCAAGAAATAGTCAATGAAATTAGCAGAAAATCTTTTGGAGGGAATTTATTATTAAACTTGATAAGGCAAAGGCTTATGATTGTATGAAATAGAACTTTATTTTTTTTATCTTGAAGAAGTTTGGCTTTTGCGAGGTCTTTATCAGGCTTGGACCATCTCAAGTTCTACATTGATGAGACTATTAAGAGGAGCGATGGAAACCATAAAGTAGATATTTGTGCAAGTGAAGGCCGCCTCGAGGTGACTGTGAAAAGGTTGAGTGAGGAGGTAAGTATAAGTACTCTATTTTATTTTGAAATTAAAAAAAATACAATTTCCCCTTTGATAAACTGATAATTGTATTTGCAGCGCAAGAAGACGATCCCTCAAGGAAGCGCACGACCGGCTACGTCTATCAAAGAAAGACAAAGGTTGGTCGAACAGTCTCCACTATACCCTAACGAGACTACAGTCTCCACTTTTGCTATACAATATAATGAGGTATGTGATTTGCACAATTGTTTTACACTAAATTTGTTTATGTTTGCTACTGATTTAACTTCTACAACTTTGTTTGCAGAAGGTTTTTGACGCTACACCAGTCAATGTAGACTCGCCCATGATTATGGAGTTGGCAATCCATGAGGCACCACCTCAAAAGGCGAAGAGGGTCCGCTTTGACTTTCAGTGGATGCGATCTTCCTGGTATAATGTCCGGAAGGAGAAAGCCGCTAAGGAAAAGGCGTTCACGGAGGAGCCAATTTTGAATCTAATTAGACATATATCTAAAGTCGAACGTAGAGAGATGATGGAGTTCGTCAAACTACGTAGGAAGAAAGATGGTGAACTGCCCAGATGCAATAGAGTTGTACCCTATTCATCATTCCGAAAGTTGTGCATGAAGTGTCATGTAGAGCCCCGGACCTTTTCACATTTAATGCATGACACTTTCGTTGCCATTTTGCCTTTAAAGAGGTATAATTAATAAATAAGCAAGAAATTAGAAATTCTGAAATGTCAGAAATGTTCCTTTTCGAAGTACGAACCCAACGCAAGTTGAATCAGTGTTTAAAAAATCGACGAGTTGACTCAAAACTCGACCGAGTTGACTCAGATCAGTCGGATTTCGGGTCAACTCGGTTAGAAACTCGGTAGTGCCACTACTCGGACTGAAACTCGTCCGACTCGGCTGAGTTGATGCATCTCAACCGAGTCGAGTAGATCGGACAACTTGAAGGAGTCTAATATTTTTTTTAAGAAACCCTAAAAAAATATCCCCAAAGTAAACTCTTT
The DNA here is from genome assembly GCA_015143295.1 of Tetracentron sinense. NCBI lineage: Eukaryota > Viridiplantae > Streptophyta > Magnoliopsida > Trochodendrales > Trochodendraceae > Tetracentron > Tetracentron sinense. The sequence continues at coordinate 13,952,779 of CM026565.1, read as the reverse complement.
TTCATTTATTAGTTAATCGAGCTCTATAATTTCTTCTACAGCGGCAGCAATCGTGTTTGAAGAAGAAGAAGAAGAAAAAGAAGAAGAAGAAAAAAGAAAAAGAGGAAGACGAAGTGCTCGCCGGCAAGATTTGATGCTCACCAGCAAGATTAGTGTTCGACTAGATCTACTCGGCTCCATTCCGACGAGATTCAAAGAAGAAGAAGAGATCTCTCGCATTCTCTAGTAAGAACTCCATTCTTTGTTTCGTCGTTCTCCCATCTTTTAAGTTCTATCTTCTAACGAGTAAAGACTTCTAACGAGTAAAGAGTTCTGAGGATTTAGAACATATAATAATAAAGTAAGAAAAATCTGCTATGGCAAAAGTGAGAACTGACAAGTGATAGGAGGCAGACATAAAGCTTCTATCATATCTCACACTCACAGTATCTCTTTAAAGTATAGAAAAAGAAAAAGGTTAGCTTAGTACTTGCAGAGGACAAAAGTCAAAAATAAAATAAAAAAATAAAATATCCTAAAAGTTGATTGGAGTCATTGGACCGTATGAACTCAAAGCATTTGTTGGAAATAAAAAGGTAAGCATGTACCATGAATAAGACAAAAGTTTAAAAATGAAATAAAATACCATTAAAAGAAAGGTTGATTGGATAGTTCTGTGAATGAGACAATTTATTTTAAAAAAATGTTTTTTCAATTTAAAAAATTAGTAATATATTTTTAAACGATATATTAATTAGAAAATTAACCATGTCAACTAATATTTTCTTTTTTAAATTTCAGTTTTGTGTCTTATGGATTCATCGGAAGGATGTGTAAATGAGTCAGGAAATACGCCTGACCCATCAAGTCAATTGGTGGTTGAAACATCCCACTTGACCGATGTCGGTTGGGCTCATTGCACGGCTATCTCATCGGATAAAAAACATGTTCGTTGTAATTATTGTGGGAAAACAATGTGGGGAGGGATTCACAGGTTAAAACAACACATTGCAAGGATTCCGGGAGATGCTGCAAAATGTCCTAAAGTTGATAAAAGTGTAGCTAAAGAGATAACAGAAATACTTACCAAGAAAAAAGATGTGAAAAATTCTAAAGTAATCAGAAAACGAAGTTGGGGAGAATTTGGTGAGAACAAGTCTGGTGATGATGATGAAGTGGAACAACTATCAAGAATAAGAAAGGGAAAAGAGACCGCTAAAGATTCAAATACAGTTCAATTAAAGTTACCAACTGCTATGGATAAGAATGCACGCAAGAGGGTTGTAGAAGCGGTTGGGAGATGGTTTTATCATGCTGCAATTCCATTTAATGCAGCCGATTCTGTCTTTTTTCCAAAATTTATTGAAGCAATTAGTAACTATGGTCCGGGATTAAAGGCTCCAACTCCTTATGAATTGTCAGGTCCGGCGTTAGATGGGGAGGTTTCGAATTTGGAATTGTATTTTAAAGAATTAAGGGATTCTTGGGTTGAAACAGGTTGTTCTATATTGTCAGATGGGTGGACGGACCAACGTGGAAGATCTATAATAAATTTTTTGGTCTCATGTCCGAGGGGAACAATGTTTATTAAATCAGTGGATGCCTCAAATATTGTGAAGAGTGCAGCAAATCTTTTCTACCTCCTTGATGGCATTGTGGAAGAAGTTGGAGAAAAGAATATTGTTCAAGTAATAACTGATAATGCAGCAAATTACGTGGCTGCAGGTAAAATATTGATGGCAAAAAGAAAACATCTCTTCTGGACTTCATGTGCTGCCCATAATGTGGATTTCATTTTAGAGAAGATTGGAAAACTAAAAGTATAAGTGATTTGATTGAGATAGCTAAGAAAGCGGCTAAATTTATTTATAATCATGCTCAAGTGTTAAGTCTAATGAGAACACATACAAAGGGAAGAGAAATTTTGAGACCGGGAGCAACACGATTTGCTACAAATTTTTTCAAAATCTAATTGTTATTTACACGGGAAGTCTTCTAGAACAGGTAAATGGTTATTTACTCTTTACAAAATCTAATTGTTTTCTTTTTTTTTCTTTGAATTTAATAGACTAGTTCTAAATTTTTTTTTTTTAACACAGCGAGCTGGGTTGAAAGCTATGATGTTATCTGAAGATTGGGTTAAGTCAAGATTTGCAAGTTTTGCGGAGGGGAAGGAAATAGAAAAAAATTTGTTGGATAATGATTTTTGGAGAAGGCTTGAGAAGCTTCAAAGATCAGTCACCCCCACTTGTTGAGTTATTGCGGCTAGTCGATGCTGATAAAGAACCAACTATGGGTTTGATATATCAGGCCATTGATAAAACAAAAACAAAAATTGCAGAAGTCAATGACAACGACGAGAAGAAGTATAATAAATTTTGGAAGATAATTGATCAGAGACGAAATTCTACTTTTCACTCTCCACTCCATGTAACGGGATACTTCTTTAATCCAGCTATTCGCTACAGCCCTGAATTTTCACAAGATGGAGAAGTTCGGCGTGGATTACATAGGGTACTTATGTCTATGGAGGAAGATGTGGAAAAAAAAATTGAGGCTATTAAAGAGGTACGTTAGTTCAAGTTATAACATTCAAACTTCAAAAAAAAAATATTGATAATAATTTTTTATTCATAATTTTTTCTAGTTGTCTATATATGAAAAGGCTCAAGGAGACTTTGGGACGGACATGGCAATAAGAACTCGAACTAAACTTACTCCAGGTAAATACTTTTTGTTTAATATATTAATAAATCTTTGTTTTACAATAATCTTCTTTTTTATATTAACGATTTTAATTACATTTTGTTATTTTACAGTTTCTTGGTGGGAAAACTATGGTTGGGGAACTCCCACTCTCAAACGAATCGCCATTCGCATTTTGAGTCAAACTTGTTCCTCAACTGGATGCGAAAGGAACTGGAGTACATTTGATCAAATTCATACCAAGAAGAGGAATCGATTGAAGCAAGAGAAGTTAGATAAGTTGGTGTTTGTACATTACAACTTGAGGCTTAGGGAGCGACAGCTAAGGAGACACACTTCAAATTATGATCCCGTCCTATTGGAAAACATCTTGCTAGAGAGTTGTGAGGATGAGTGGGTTGCTTGTGAACCTGGTGATGATGACACGCAAGCAGACCCACCAAATCCTGATCATAGCAGATTTGGAGAAGATGATTGGTTGTTGGAAGCTGACACAAGAGAGTATGGGAATGGAAGTGAGACTTTACCACCAGACTCTTATTCTGATCTCGATATTGATTTAAATAATTAAAATTTGAACTTGTAATAATTAGTTTGTTAATTGGTGACTACATTTTAAGCCATCAATAGATGATAACCTTTTTAGTTTGTTTTATATATTTTTAGTCAATTAGTTGATTAGATGTTGATGGTAAATGATATTATGGAATATTCATATAATTGATGAATTATTTGTTAATTAATCATTTATAACATCTAAAAAATAGCAATATGGTAAAATAGCAATTAATAATTCATTATAGAAGTTTTAAAAATAATTTTTCTAAAGAATATTATTTTTATATATAATATCATATTAGATTTAGTTTAATAATTGAATTTTTAATTTATATTATTTTTTATAAATATAATACATAATAAAAATATATTATATTTTTCGAGTTTTTAGTATCGAGTTTTGGCCGAGTTTTCGAGTTGACTCGACTCAACAAGGTTTCGAGTCGGTCCGAGTTTTCGTGTTTTAAAACACTGAGTTCATCGTCAAAATCGGACGAACGAGTCAAAAGATATGGCCAAAACAGTCTGGACCTACAGGCAATCGTAGCTCGGAAGGCACTAAGGACGTAGCTCTGACAACGTGCTCTGATAAGGCACAGACAACGCATAGACAACGTACTCTGATAACGTGTACGTTGTGCATCCGTTGTGCAACAGACAACGGGTACGTCGTGCAGCAGACAACGTGTACGTTGTACAGCTCACAACGTGTACGTTGTGCATCCGTTGTACAACAGACAACGGGTACGTCGTGCAGCAGACAACGTGTACATTGTACAGCAAACAACGAGTACGTTGTACAGCTCACAACGGGTACGTTGTACATAACACAACAGACAACGAGCTCAGCACTATTCACAGCACAACGTGTTTGGCACTATTCACAGCACAACGTGTTTGGCACTATTCACAGCACAACGTGTTTGGCACTGTTCACAGCACAACGTGTTCAGCGCTGTTCACAGCACAACGTGTTTGGCACTATTCATAGCTCAACGTGTTTAGTACTCACGTTTTTGCAGAAATTTCAGTAAGGGTATTATGGTCTTTTGGTCGGTTTACTCTTACCTTGAGAGTTTAACCCGAGCCTTTAGGGCATCATTCAACACTTAGAGAGTTTGAGAGAATAGGAGAAAGGGGAGAAGGCGATTCCAACCTAGGGTTTCCATTTTGGAGAGAAATCAAGGGGTTTGTGAACCCACACTCCACTCAAGCCCATTTTTCTTCAAGATCAAGGCACAAACTCGTGAGGAGCATCTCCTCAACCTAGGGCAGCAACTCACAGTTGTTTTTGGAAGGGGGATTTCTTCCTCACTTGATCAAGGTCGGTACTTCTTACTACCCTCCTAGTTATAGTTCCTCTTTTCCCTTTATTTCTTTTGATTTCCTTTCATTTACACATGTGCTATGAGATGGATGGTTGTGAATGGTGAATGGAGATGGATGTTGGCGAATGGATGCCGTGTGGATGATGTGATGAACGAATGGGAAAGGGCATTGTACTAATAATGAACATACAAGTTATGATGTGAGTAAACTCACCTAGAAAAGCATGATTTAGGTTTAAATGAATAATGAATAATGAACTCACCATGTTTGATGAAATGCCAAGGTGAATAAAATGAGTTGTAAATTAGGAAATGCATGCCTAATAAAATATGAATATTGCTAGGGCCTATGATAGTGTGTTTTCTTGCTTTCCCTAAATGATATGAATATTACATTGCTCAATCATTGATGTTATATGTGTTGTGAAATTACCCAAATGTCATATTTAAATTTAAATGCAAGTATGTACACGGTTCCCACGAGCACGGCATGCATGACATGATTTATCGAGGTTTTCAAGAACATGGTTAGAGGTGGGACATATCCTACGATATGTTTTACCTCGCTTTTCACAAGAAAACAAGAACCAACATTCCACGAGGGGTCTCCCCTCACTCACAAGTGCATATCATGAAGAAGGGCCTCCCTTCCCTCCAAGTACATACATATCATGAAGAAGGGTCTCCCTTCCCTCGCAAGTGCATTGCATAAAGAAGGGTCTCCCTTCCCTATCAAGGCATCTCTCAAGCGCATCTCACAAGGATATCTCACAAGTGTATCTCACAAGTTACATGATCACAAGCAAGCACGCATGACATGCATGACATGACACGTACGACACGCTCGACAAGATCAAGTAAGACAAACACTACAAGCTTTCAAGTACGAAAAGATATTTCAAGCCAAGTCAAGTGCACGATGTTTTCAAGAGGTTTTATCGGCTTTCTACGAAATACAAGCATGATTATAAATTGCTTTACTTCCTTGTATGATATGAATTGTTTCTGTCTAACATATATGAATTGCTCCTGATTTATGTATTGCCATTTTTATGCTATGACTATTGGTTAGTATTTGGTACCCGTTGAGTATTCCATGCTCAGCCGTACTTCTTATGTCGGCAGGTTCTGAGGGAGCTGCTGCTCCATTTGATGTTTGTGCTCCTGGTCCATGGGTGGAAGAGGAGTACGTCGAGGAGCCTTTTGAGGAACCTCCTGTAGAGGGTTATCAGTAGGTGGTGTTAGGTTCTGAGTGGATTAGCTATGGGTGAGCAAGAGTGATTATATCCATGTATTTTGGCGGGTCTGTCCGCACTTTCTTTTGGATTCCTTTTGTGAAAACTTGGAGTCGTATATACATAGAGGTTTGTTTAGACTTCCGCTGTGCTATGTTAGAGTATGTTTTCGCTGTTTATATCCTCTATTGTATATGCTCTGTGGGTTTTTGCAGGTTGGTTTGTCAAGCAAGTCATGTAAGCCATGATTAGTCGTCCAAAGTTCACTCTAACTCCTAGGGTGGGTTTTGGGTCGCGACAGAAGTGGTATCAGAGCTTAGGCTTTAGGTCTCTAGGGTCACTTAGAATCTTATACTACGGCTTGACAAGAGCATATGTTGGGAAACAAATTACGAAAGAAGTGAGTCGGGAACGAGTCTGGTTCCAAGTTTAAGACTAAACTTTAGTCTTAGTCTAAAATGGTTGCTTTAACCAAGTACGGTCCTAGGTACGCCAGAACACTAAAGTATAAGTATAATGTGATGAATACTCTGATGACTTGATGTGATGTGTATTAGTATTATACAACTAATACAAATTGAATTATTGTGAAATGGCATTGAAATAAACTGTGGTTTCAAGTTAGACTCATGTGGTGTTATTATTCTCAGGACTTTAGTCATGAGACGGAACACACGGAGTCGTGGACCACATACCAGAGCTTCCTCTTCTTCACGGGATGAGGATGAGCAGCCGGACCTCTCTCAGGTCTTAGGCTCTATTGCTGAGACACTCGCCATACTGGCGGCTCGGCAGGCTATACCATCATCGGCGGCACCTACTCCACCGCCCGCAGCTCCAGTACATCGTACCGCGGACCCTCTTGCTGCGGAGGCATGGATCCTCCAGATGGAGAAGATCTTTGCGGTCCTCTTGCCTACAGAGGAGGATAGAGTAGCATGGGCAGTTTTCATGCTAGAAGGTGAAGCCCACCATTGGTGGTTGTCCGCATTGAGGACACGGGACTTGACCATGCAAGGTCAACCGTGGACTTGGGAGGAGTTTAAGGATACGTTCTATAAGAAGTATTTTCCGATTGGAGCACGGGAAAAGAAAGAGAGAGAATTCATCAACCTCGAGCAAGGTTTGATGTCGGTGGCTCAATACGAGGCCAAGTTCTCAGAGCTATCACGCTTCGCGACACATATGATTTCCACCGAGGCAATGAAGGCGAGGAGGTTTGAGCAAGGACTCAAGGATGTCATCATGGAGAAAGTCTCGGTCTTTAGGCACGCCACTTACACTGAAGTGGTGGATAAAGCCTTGTTGGTTGAGACCAACTCTGAGGCGGTGTCCAAGAAGAGGGAATTGACGAGAGGTCAATCCAGTAGTTCAGCACCTCTAGAGAGGCGGGCTCGTACTGGCCCTTATCAGTATACGTGGCCAGCACCACCAATGAGACCATCTTATGCGCCTCCAGCTCCACGGCAGTATGCGCCTCAGGCACCGCGACCTCAGGCTCTTCCGGCCCCACGGCCTGTTGCACCTCAGACGATGAGGTATGCTCCACCTCCAGCCCCTCCGACTTATACACACGAGGTCTGCACTTCATGCGACCGAAGGCACCTGGCAGGAGATTGCCGAAGAGCATCGGGTGGATGTTTTCATTGTGGTCGCCAGGGCCATATGATCAGGGATTGCCCCAGTCGGCATTTACCAGGCCAGTCTCAGGGGATTAGGCCACCAGCACGCCCAGCAGGATCATATCAGGCGTCATCTCAGACTACTCGGTCTACACCTCAGTCTCGCCAGGCGAACCAGGGGCGAGTTTTTGCCTTAACAGAGGGTGATGCACTTGCATCTGACGATGTAGTGCAAGGTACGCAGTTGTAGCTTATTTAATTATCCGTAAATTAAACTGTTAAGTATTAATTGATTGTATACGTACTTGGCATGTTATATATGTATATATACCTACATGTATACACTGTTGATGCATGGATTAACTCCGCTAGTTAAAATTTCAGGAACCCTACTAGTCAATGAGTATTTGGCTCGAGTGTTGATTGATACCGGGTCTACTCATTCATTTGTCTCGCCGAGTTTTTCAGAAGGCTTTTCTGTAGAGCCAAGTCAGCTAGAACCGGAGTTAGCCATTTCGACTCCTCTCGGCAAAACAGTATTGGCAGATAAAGTGTATAGAAATAGTGTGGTCCAAGTTGGAAGCCACGAGTTGGCGGTTGATCTCATCGTCCTTGGATTCCATGACTTTGATCTTATATTGGGAATGGATTGGTTAGCAGCGCATCATGGGCACGTAGCTTGCTTTGAGAAGGTGGTACTCTTCAAGCCGGTAGAAGGAAAACCATTTCACTTTCGGGGGTTGAAGGGTAGAGATATCGCTCGTTTTGTGGCGTTGAGCTTAGCTAACCCCGAGGCAAAGGACTCATCGACAATTCCAGTTGTGAGTGAGTTCCTGGATGTATTTCCAGAGGAGTTGCCAGGATTGCCTCCAGACAGGGAGATTGAGTTTGTGATCGAGCTTGCACCAGGCACAGCTCCTGTTTTCAGGGCTCCGTATAGAATGGCCCCTATTGAACTCAAAGAGTTAAAGACCCAGTTGGAAGAATTACAAGGTCTTGGTTTCATTCGACCAAGTGTCTCACCGTGGGGTGCCCCGGTGTTGTTTGTTAAGAAGAAAGATGGCTCGATGCGGATGTGCGTCGATTACAGGCAATTGAACAAAGTCACTATAAAGAATAGGTATCCCTTGCCTAGGATTGATGACTTGTTCGATCAGTTGAAGGGAGCGAGATTTTTCTCGAAGATAGACCTTCGATCGGGTTATCACCAGTTGAAGATTAAGGTGGAAGATGTTCCCAAAACTACTTTCAGGACTCAGTATGGACACTACGAGTTCTTGGTGATGCCCTTTGGACTCACGAATGCGCCGGCAGCCTTTATGGATTTGATGAACCGGGTGTTCCGGCCATATCTTGATAGGTGCGTGATTGTATTTGTTGATGACATTTTGGTCTATTCCCAGACACGGGAAGATCACACACGTGACCTATGCCTGGCTTTGGAAATACTAAGAGAGCACAAGCTATAAGCCAAACTTAGTAAGTGTGAGTTTTGGTTGGAAGAGGTGGCATTCCTAGGCCACGTTGTTTCTGCAGAAGGTATCTCGGTAGATCCAAAGAAGATCGAAGCAATTATGAGTTGGGCGAGGCCCAAGAGTGTTACCGAGATACGCAGCTTTCTTGGGTTGGCAGGCTTCTACAGGAGATTCGTAGAGGGTTTCTCTAGCCTTGCAGCACCGCTCACTTACCTGACAAGGAAGAACGCCAAGTTTGTATGGAGTGATAAGTGCGAGATCAATTTCACGGAACTGAAGAAGAGGCTTACTACAGCCCCTGTCCTTACTGTGCCATCTGGACCTTATGAGTATGAGGTGTATAGTGATGCCTCACACGTTGGACTTGGGTGTGTACTCATGCAGCACAAGAAAGTCATTGCCTATGCATCGAGGCAATTGAAGGAGCATGAGAAGAATTACCCCATGCACGACTTAGAGCTTGCCGCAGTCGTGTTTGCACTCAAGATCTGGCGACATTACTTATACGGGGTGGAATTCTATGTGTATACGGACCACAAGAGCCTCAAGTACCTCTTTTCCCAAAAGGAATTGAATCTAAGGCAACGGCGTTGGATGGAATTTTTGAAAGACTATGATTGTACCATTCAATACCACCCGGGTAAAGCAAATGTAGTGGCTGATGCTTTGAGTAGAAGACCTCCGGGGTTATTAGCACACATGTTGGTGCAGGAATGGAAGCTACTTGAAGACTTGACAAATCTGGACATTAGTGTGAATGACTCTGTTCGTAGTCCTATCTTGGCAAACGTCACGGTTCGGCCATACATTATAGATTGATCCAAGAGTACCAAGCCTCGGATGCTGAATTGTTGGCTTATCGGGACAAGGAAGTTGCTAAGGGTAGTGAGGACTTCTCTCTCACTAGTCGTGGTGCTATCACATTCAAGGGAAGGCTGTGCGTCCCAGCCAATGCAGATCTTCGAAGAGAGATTTTGGATGAAGCACACCGTTCGAAGTACACAGTGCATCCAGGGGGTACAAAGATGTACCGGAACCTCAAGAGTCACTTTTGGTGGCGGAATATGAAGAGGGAGGTTGCGGAATATGTAGCACGGTGCTTGGTGTGTCAACAGGTAAAAGCAGAACACATGCGGCCCGCAGGTCTATTACAGTCCCTTCCGATTCCCGAGTGGAAATGGGAGAACATATCCATGGATTTCATAGTTGGCTTGCCAAAGACGGCAAGGGGCTCAGATGCGATATGGGTAGTAGTGGATCGTTTGACGAAGTCCGCTCACTTCTTACCTTACCGAACTACTTTTAACTCTAGTCAGTTAGCCGCTTTGTACATCAAGGAAGTGGTGAGGTTGCACGGAGTGCCCATTAGTATTGTGTCAGATCGGGATCCAAGATTCACATCACGATTCTGGAAAAGCTTCCAGGAGGCTATGGGTTCCCGACTTGATTTCAGCACCGCTTTTCATCCACAGACGGATGGACAAACCGAGAGAGTGAACCAAGTCATTGAAGACATGCTTCGGGCTTGTATGTTGGATTTCAGAGGCAGTTGGGAAGAACACTTACCTTTGGTTGAATTCGCCTATAATAACAGCTATCAGGCGAGTATCCAAATGGCACCATTTGAGGCCTTGTATGGGCGAAGTTGTAGGTCTCCTCTCTATTGGGATGAGGTAGGAGAAAGGAAAGTACTTGGTCCAGAGTTGATTGAGCAAACTGCAAACACAGTTAAGATCATTCGGGATCGATTGAAAGCCGCTCAAGATCGCCAGAAAAGTTATGCGGACACGCGCCTTAGGGACTTGGAATTTCAAGTAGGGGATCAAGTTTTTGTGAAAGTATCTCCTAGCAAAGGGATCATGAGATTTGGCAAGCGAGGCAAGCTCAGTCCTCGGTATGTTGGGCCTTTTGAGATTATCACGCGAGTTGGTGAGGTAACTTACAGAGTAGCTCCCCCACCTCACATGGCCGCAGTTCACAACGTCTTCCATGTGTCTATGCTTGGGAAGTACATTACGGATCCTTCGCATGTCATAGACTTGGAACCGTTGGAGATTCGAGAGGACCTCACCTTGATTGAAAAGCCGGTTCAGATTTTGGATCGAAGAGATCAGGTGCTTCGCAACAAGACAATCCCTTTGGTTCTTGTGCAATGGCAACACCATGCTCGGGAAGAAGCTACATGGGAGCGTGAAGTCGAAGTCAAAGCAAAGTACCCAGAATTAATTGAATGAGTTTTTGTATAAGTTTGTATATGACTTGTAATTTTCTTTTTGGTTTGTAATGCAAGTAGCGTCTAAATTTCGAGGATGAAATTTTTGTAAGGGGGGGAGGATGTAGAACCCCGGACCTTTTCACATTTAATGCATGACACTTTCGTTGCCATTTTACCATTAAAGAGGTATAATTAATAAATAAGGAAGAAATTAGAAATTTCGAAATGTCAGAAATGTTCATTTTCGAAGTACGAACCCAACGCAAGTTGAATCGTCAAAATCGGACGAACGAGTCAAAAGATATGGCCAAAACAGTTTGGACCTGTAGGCAATCGTAGCTCGGAAGGCACTAAGGACGTAGCTCGGAAGGCACTAAGGACGTAGCTCTGACAACGTGCTCTGATAAGGCACAGACAACGCATAGACAACGTACTCTGATAACGTGTACGTTGTGCATCCATTGTGCAACAGACAACGGGTACGTCGTGCAGCAGACAACGTGTACATTGTACAGCAAACAACGAGTACGTTGTATAGCTCACAACGTGTACGTTGTGCATCCGTTGTGCAACAGACAACGGGTACGTCATGCAGCAGACAACGTGTACGTTGTACATCAAACAACGAGTACGTTGTACAGCTCACAATGGGTACGTTGTACATAAGACAACGGACAACGAGCTCAGCACTATTCATAGCACAACGTGTTTGGCACTATTCACAGGACAACGTGTTTGGCACTATTCACAGCACAACGTGTTTGGCACTATTCACAGCACAACGTGTTCGGCACTGTTCACAGCACAACGTGTTCAGCGTTGTTCACAGCACAACGTGTTTGGCACTATTCACAGCTCAACGTGTTCAGTACTCGCGTTTTTGCAGAAATTTCAGTAAGGGTATTATGGTCTTTTTGTCGGTTTACTCTTACCTTAAGAGTTTAACCCGAGCCTTTAGGGCATCATTCAACACTTAGAGAGTTTGAGAGAATAGGAGAAAGGGGAGAAGGCGATTCCATCCTAGGGTTTCCATTTTGGAGAGAAATCAAGGGGTTTGTGAACCCACACTCCACTCAAGCCCATTTTTCTTCAAGATCAAGGCACAAACTTGTGAGGAGCATCTCCTCAACCTAGGGCAGCAACTCACGGTTGTTTTTGGAAGGGGGATTTCCTCCTCACTTGATCAAGGTCGGTACTTCTTACTACCCTCCTAGTTATAGTTCCTCTTTTCCCTTTATTTCTTTTGATTTCCTTTCATTTACACATGTGCTATGAGATGGATGGTTGTGAATGGTGAATGGAGATGGATGTTGGCGAATGGTTGCCGTGTGGATGATGTGATGAATGAATGGGAAAGGGCATTGTACTAATAATGAACATACAAGTTATGATGTGAGTAAACTCACCTAGAAAAGCATGATTTAGGTTTAAATGAATAATGAATAATGAACTCACCATGTTTGATGAAATGCCAAGGTGAATAAAATGAGTTGTAAATTAGGAAATGCATGCCTAATAAATTATGAATATTGTTAGGGTCTATGATAGTGTGTTTTCTTGCTTTCCCTAAATGATATGAATATTACATTGCTCAATCATTGATGTTATATGTGTTGTGAAATTACCCAAATGTCATATTTAAATTTAAATGCAAGTATGTACACGGTTCCCACGAGCACGACATGCATGACATGATTTATCGAGGTTTTCAAGAACATGGTTAGAGGTGGGACATATCCTATGATATGTTTTACCTCGCTTTTCACAAGAAAATAAGAACCAACATTCCACGAGGGGTCTCCCCTCACTCACAAGTGCATATCATGAAGAAGGGCCTCCCTTCCCTCGCAAGTACATACATATCATGAAGAAGGGTCTCCCTTCCCTCGCAAGTGCATTGCATAAAGAAGGGTCTCCCTTCCCTCTCAAGGCATCTCTCAAGCGCATCTCACAAGGATATCTCACAAGTGTATCTCACAAGTTACATGATCACAAGCAAGCACGCATGACATGCATGACATGACACGTACGACACGCTCGACAAGATCAAGTAAGACAAACACGACAAGCTTTCAAGTACGAAAAATATTTCAAGCCAAGTCAAGTGCACGATGTTTTCAAGAGGTTTTATCGGCTTTCTACGAAATACAAGCATGATTATAAATTGCTTTACTTCCTTGTATGATATGAATTGTTTCTGTCTAACATATATGAATTGCTCCTGATTTATGTATTGCCATTTTTATGCTATGACTATTGGTTAGTATTTGGTACCCGCTGAGTATTCCATGCTCAGCCGTACTTCTTATGTCGGTAGGTTCTGAGGGAGTTGCTGCTCCATTTGATGTTTGTGCTCCTGGTCCATGGGTGGAAGAGGAGTACGTCGAGGAGCCTTTTGAGGAACCTCCCATAGAGGGTTATCAGTAGGTGGTGTTAGGTTCTGAGTGGATTAGCTGTGGGTGAGCAAGAGTGATTATATCCATGTATTTTGGCGGGTCTGTCCGCACTTTCTTTTGGATTCCTTTTGTGAAAACTTGGATTCGTGTATACATAGAGGTTTGTTTAGACTTCCGCTGTGCTATGTTAGAGTATGTTTCCGCTGTTTATATCCTCTATTGTATATATGCTCTGTGGGTTTTTGCAGGTTGGTTTGTCAAGCAAGTCATGTAAGCCATGATTAGTCGTCCAAAGTTCACTCTAACTCCTAGGGTGGGTTTTGGGTCGCGACATGTCATCCCCTACCCGTTGGTTCAAGAATTGGGCAATTGAGGGATTTTCTACGGATATTTCTTTTTAAAACTAGCATATTAAACTATGCACTAACATACTTTAATGTTTTTAGGAAATGGACGTCTACATGATTTTATTATCCGAGAGGCATGTGCGCTACCCGACATATTCACCCATAAATTTATTGCAAATGAGTTGTTTACAATAAGCTAACAATCAAAGTTTAATATGTTCTAAATTTGACAACTAATATATATAATGTGCTGATTTTTTTTTTCCTATGGCGGGATTCATCTTTTAAAAATATGAATACAGTTGCGCCTGATACGTTAGGCAGTAGTCTGGTTAGAAGATATGGCGAAAACCCCAATTCGGACAATGCCTCATTGATCCCCACGGTACTTAAGTCACTAACTACAACGATGTGGCGTTCTGAACGTGTCTACCTTCCCTACTTAATAAGGGAGCAACAGAAAGGAGGAGAGTGTGTTGGCCAAGTATTGACCCTAAAGGGGGGGGGGTGAATATGGCGGATTTAAAATTTATACTCTAAGTCTTTTATGCAGAAATGATATTTATACAACTACTAAGAATAATAAAGCAATACAGAAATTAAAGGAGTTAGAGTTAGAGAATCAAACACCAAGATTTGTCCACGAGGTTTGGCAAATCCAGCCTACTCCCCACCTCAAGCTATTCTAGCTAGAGAATTCACCATGATTCCTTAATCGCACAGACTTATTCCCAGGTGAAGTTCAAACCGTTACAGCATCTCTTCCAAGTCGAGACAGAACCCTTACAATCCCTACTTCAGGCCAAGATGGAGCCTTTACACCACAAGAGCTCAAACCTCTCTTGCTGAAAATGAAGCAGCAGCTTTAGTTGCAAGAATCTTAGATTCTTGACTTTCTTTTACAATGAAAGATTTTGGATTTAACAATCCGAAATAATTCTACATTGAGCTGGATTGGAGTTTAATAACACTCTTGAAAAGCTCCTCAAATGAGCTGAATCTGAATTGAATAGCACTCTCTGATTTCTAATAAAGTCACTCAACAGTGGGCGTTGAAAAGCTCAGAAAACAAAGTATGAGGATTTTGGAGATTTTTCACTTAGAACAATGATGAGTGAGATTCAGGCGATTTGGATTGCAGCATTCCTGCTAAATCATTCATATTTAATCTCTATTTATAGATCCCAGACAATTATGGCCGTTGGAGATGCATTTAATGCGATCTTCCCATTTTAAATATAGCCATTGGAGTCATTAATGATGATCACGGGTCATCCAGTTGACTGGATACAAGCATCTAGTCGTCTGGATGATCGCACAGTGCAGACATTGAATCTAGACTTTCATCCAGTCATCTGGATGATAGCATCCAGTCGTTTAGATGATGCCAATCATCCCAAAATCCATTTTAAAGATTTTTAAAGATCCGAATGGTTTCCAAATAATTTTAAATACATTTTAGAAGATTAAAATCATTGTCTTATAATTATTAAAACAATTTAGATGATCGTGAGCGAGCTTAGGAATTGGAAAAATAGTTAAAAGCCAAAATCGTGTTTTTGGCTTATCCAATCGTCTGGATGGGACCCTCTAATCGACTGGATTGTGTAATTTTTGTACGCATCCGATTTTCATACTTTTGGCACTTTGATTCAATTCAAAAACATTTTTCTTTTGTTTATAAATATGGTAAACATGTTTTTAAGATCATTTAAAAGGTATAAGATATTTTTCCATTGATCTTTGGATTGATCAAAGAGTACAATCTAAAGAGTTAATGTATAGAGGCTAGAGTCCATATTTCTGGCCTATCCAGTCATCTGGATGGGACCATCCAGTCGACTGGATGGTGCAATATCTGCACCAATCCCGAATTCCAAACCTTTAGAGATAAGATTGAAGAGAATCTAGATAAAAAATTATACGGAATACTGGATCCCGAAGATCTTAACATCATAGAAAACATTTAATATTAACTATATTGAAGAAAGAAGAATACCTCGGTGAATGATTTTCACTGGTGACGAACTAAACAATAGAACTTCTGAACTTTTTGTAGAGATTTCTCGAAGAAATATTTTAAGGTCAATCCTCGCTCTTCGTTATCTCCGCAAAGCTTTCAAATCTTTTCTTGGCTTTTGAAGAACAAAGAGATGAATGAGATTATGGAGTAGACTCTCTAGCTCACAAAAATCATTAGGGTTCCAAACCCTAGCTCACGAAAATCCCTTGGGCTCCACTCTATAGCTCACAAAAATTATTGAATAATACTGAATTCTCTCCCCACACGGTTTTGGCTTGGAGTATATATAAAAGTGGATCTTATCCATATCTTGATCATTATTTAATAATGATACTTATCTCTTAGACTCCTAGTTTATCCACCAGAGGTTTGTTTTCACAAAACTTCTAATTTAAGTTTCCTTTTCCAAAATGGATTCCTAAATAATAGGGATATAACTAACTTCCTAAAAAATAGGGATTCTAGACAATCTAGCACTACGTGAAAAGGGGCAAAAAGCAACACAAATTAATGCGAAAAACAACGGATTTTAGCCGTGGTTACATTAACTATGGCTCCCAGCCGTAGTATAAATTTTTCGGTAAAAACCACAGTCAGTGTCCATCTTTTTTGAGTCCGAGTGGTGTTCTAATCGCCTACACTTACTACTATTGTGGTCAGCATTTTAATCACAGCCATTAATTAGCATCCGACGGTTGAAGAGAGTTTAAAGAGTATCGTGCTCCCGCACAATACTCATTCCACGTCTTGTTTGGTGAAATTCCTCTTCTAAGTAGTTTCAATTGAAACCATCTCTAAAACCATTCCTTTTCTTCTGCTTTCTCAACACACAAACTCTCGTTGATATTTGCTCGGTTCTCTTGGCTCTCAGCTCTCAAATCCCGGCTGCCGTCTCCATTTCTTCCATCTCATCAGGTGAGTCTCTCTCTCTCTTTCCTTCTTTCCATTCTCATCCTTTCTATTTTTTGGTTTTTGTGGAATAACTGGTTGATGTTGATGGTAATCGATCTAGTTTAAGTCCTTTTAGTTCTACTTTTTTGGGTCTTAAATCGTCTGATATTTATTCTCCTTTCAGCATTTGGTGGTCTGAGATGATTTCTAGGCTTATTTTTTTACTGGTTTGAACTAATAATAGAGTGTGTTTTTCTGCAATAGTGATTTTCCTCTCTCTGGTTTCCATTTGTGGTGGTGGAGTATGGGCAAGCATCAGAGGGTTTAGGGTTTATCTTCCATGATGTTTGAGTTACATAAGAATTTTTAACTTTATATTGACTGAGCAAAGTATACAGTAAGCATGTGGGGATTGTAATTCCTCACAGTTACTAATTTGTCTTGGTCTCAGGATGTTGCGAATGAAATTTCTAGAGAGTTGCAGGCCAAGCATTTTGAATCTGACTCCAAAGCAGAAACCCCCAATTTTTAGTTAAAATCCAACAAATTCGACTTTTTTTGGAAGAATTCTACCTCCATTTTGTTAAATTTATACTACGTTTTTCAATGTTCATCCCTCATTGGTCTTTGTAACTTTTCTAGGGCATCAAGTCTCTTAAATTTATTATTAATTATTGAGGGTTTTTTTCTCTTTACATTCAATAATTTCCGAATTCATTCACCGAATGAGGTATTCTCCAAATCAAATCTTTAATGTGTGAAAATCTCAAAGGATGTCTTGTTAACATGCCTCAATCATGCATTGTCTATAGAGGCGGAAGAGTTCATGGGTCTAATTCTTGGTGACATCCAGGTTGTTTGGATTTGTTTAATGGAAACTTAGTTTTTAGGAGATAGGATCACAGCCAATCGCGATTGAACTCGGGAGAGTTCAAATGCTTGACAACCCTTTTAATCCTTATTAACCATGGTTAAAATTACCAAACCCCCTAGGTTTTAACAATCTAACCTTGGTTTTAAAAAAATATTTAAAAATTAACCTTAGGGTTAAGAAATTTTAATCCCATGTTTAATTGTTTTTCTAAAAATCAAGGTTAGACTGTTAAACCCTAAGGGTTTGAGAATGTTAACCATGGTTAATAGGGGTTAAAATGGACACGTGTTGACCTGTGGGTGTGATTGAACTCTCCCCGAAGTCAATCACAATTGGTTGTGGTCCATAGGTCAATCGTACCCATATGTCAGCATGTGTCCCTATAACCCCTATTAACCATGCTTAAGGTTCCCTAACCCTTACGGTTTAACAATCTAACCTTGGTTTTTAAAAGATATTAAATACTTAACCTTAGGGTTAAGAAATTTTAACCCCATGTTTAATTTTTTTTTCTTTCTAAAAATCAAGGTTAGATTGTTAAACCTTATGGGTTTGGGAATCTTAACCACAGTAAATAGGGGTTAAAAGCGACACGCGTTGACCTGTGGGTGTGATTGAACTTTCCCCGAGGTCAATCACAATTGGTTGTGATCCATAGGTCAATCGCACCCACATGTCAACATGTGTCCCTTTAATCCCTATTAACCGTGTTTAAGATTCCCTAACCCTTAGGGTTTAACAATCTAACCTTGGTTCTTAAAAAATATTAAAAAAACTAACCTTAGGGTCCATGTTTAAATTTTTTTTCTAAAAATCAAGGTTAGATTGTTAAACCCGAAGTGTTTGGGAATCTTAACCATAATTAATAGGGACACGTATTGACTTGTGGCTGTGATTGAACTTTCCCTGAGGTGAATCGCAATTGACTGTGATCCATATGTCAATCGCACCCACATGTCAACATGTGTCTCTTTAACCCCTATTAACAGTGTTTAAGATTCCCTAACCCTTAGGGTTTAAAAATCTAACCTTGATTTAAAAAAAAAAAACATTTACCTTAGGGTAAAGAAAATTCAACTCCACGGTTAATTACCTAATACTAAGGCAAAATGTCCTTCTCTTCATTGGTGAAGCCACGTCGGCATGTTAAAACCAACCCTCTTTCAATTTCTTTCCTCCTAAAGAGTTACAATTTGGAAGAGCAGGTGGTCGAAGAATTGTGTCCTTACATGCCTCTCTAAACCCTATTATCCCGTTAGCTTGCAACCCTTCACATTACACTTTTTCCGTCTTCTTCACACCTCTTAAAAGACAAGATATAACTACTCCTATTTTCATCACCCTTCATCTTCCAAATATCTCCAAACCATCTTTCTCTACTCAACACCATCCCATGCGGTCAAATATCTCGACACCCTTCCGTGCGACCACTCCAACCATCTTTCTGTACATGATACCATCCTGTGCCCCCTTTTCTCTTCAAGAAGAAGGTACCCACCGTTGACCCTTTTCACTCACTAATTTATTGTTTTTGCGACTTTGATTTTTCGATAGAATATATTTTCAGATTTATGGGTTTTACTTTTCTCAGTTTTCCATAAAATAGCATCGAAGGAAGAAAAACCCGACCTATAGGTCTATCTATATCTTTCTCCTCTCAGCCTCTAACCGTCTCTTCCATTCTCAAATCGTTTCACTCAATTGGATGATCACAAGATGTCATCGGTGTGAGTCAGATATGTGAGTTTGCTTCTGGAATCTGCCCAACAATCACAGATCTTACATTTATTTATTTATTAAAAAATTCTTAATAACTAAATTGCTACTACGAATACAAGTTTTCATGGTGCCATTAAGAAATGAACCTAAAATTTAAATTGCCAAACTTGGTTTTTAGTGATAAAAAAATTTAACCATAAGGTTAAACAAATTTAACCCGAGTTAATAGTAGTTGATGGGGCCGCATTTGACCATGTACTATGTAGTCAAATGTGAGAGCCTCATTTGTCCATGCCTCCCTTTTTAATCCTAGGGTTAAGCAATTTAACCTCGAACATAGATAAAGGTGTGTCGGGTGTTAAAAGGTATACGATGAACTCTACATTTGGCTACTGGTGGGTAATCACGGTTAACGATGAAATTTTGGTCTTTGCTTGGATCGATGATGTGGAACATTGTCTTGCCATAATAGAATTGTGGAATGGAATATAACTCTCCTCCTCGGTGTCGATGACGTGAGAATGAGCGTGGCTACCCTTTTCTTGCCACGTGTTTCCCTTAAAACTTAATTTAATTATGATTCGCATAGTCATAGTCAAATGTGCAGCCCTGTAGTCCATGCCTCCCTTTTTAAGAACTACTCACTCTTAGTAACACAATCTAATTTCGATTCAAGAAAAAAACACTTATTGTGTAACGGAAATAAAATCACTTATAAAACTTTATACTAACAAATTGCCCAATTGGATTGATAATATTAAATATTTATGTTTCTTATTATTACTGTCTAGACATATGGTCCACTATTCATAAAATAACCCCAGAAACATTAGCAACTTGACTAGCTTTTATTTTGCTGAATTTCATTACAAATTATTTTTCCCTAATGAATTACTGGTATGCATCGCACGGGGTCTTTACTAGTTTTTTTCTAAATAAAAATCTAAACACCAAGCAAGGTTAGATGGGTAAACTTTAAGGGTTAGGGAATCTTAACCATGGTTAATAGGGGTTAAAAAGGGACATGTGGGTGAGATTGAACTCTCCTTGAGTTCAACCTGTGATTTCTAAGTAGTTTTGTTAGAAATGGAATTAAAATAGTTAAGATTCTTAATTCCATGCACTTGGATTGTTTTATCAAGTGGGTTCTTCATGTTTGTATTTTGTGCGGAGTTATTTGATGAGTAGTAATGTATTGGATGAGTTGGATTGTTAGGTATTCCCCAGGTAGGAAAACCAGACGAGTTCATGGATTTCTTTATGTTTTGATAAACTTTGGGCTGTTTTATCAAGATATATGGAGTTTCTATTTGGAAAATGTGCTTTTGTCATTTTTGGTAGATGGGAGTAGTTAGTTCTATGTAGAAATGAATTTAGAAAGTTGAACTTTTGTCATATGGGTTTGGGACAGTGTTGATTGATTGTTTTATTAATAATGTTATCAATACTTTACTTCAAAAGTTTTTTTTTGGTTGAATGTTAAACACACAAACACTCACATAGGCCAACACACGCACACACTCGGTCCACATGAGGCTAAACATAACCCATCTCACCAAAAGAGCCTATCTCTTGGTGAGCGGAAGGAAACTTATATCGACTCAAGGTTAGCAATGCTAACCAGTGAGGGACTAAATTGGTTAGACCAACCATCCAAGTCTGGGTAAGTATAACCCTCTTTGATTTTGTTTGTTTGAATGGTTAAACACACACACTCATGTACACATATGGTTTCCTTTCTTTTTTATACTATTCTCTTTTTTAATCAATCTATATATACCTTTTCCCGATAAAAAAATCCAATCCTGTCAGTTCACTTGTTGCCTTTTTCTATGCTGCAATTTGGTTTCATTAGAGGTCTTATTCGATTTGCTATCCAACAATAGAAAGATTACACAATTTGGGATACGATTTTGAGTATATGTCCAATTATGATAGATGCATATCCATGGCAGGATTACTATTTTTGTGCTCAAGTTTCTTTTTCTATAAGTTCCATATTTGTTTTGACAATCATGATAGGTTTAGGAAAGTCATTAATTCCAAGTTCTCAGTTATTTTGCTAGTAAGTCATAGTGTGAGTCTAAATGGGAGTTGCTTAGAGATGTTGTTCAGCACATTTGCATGGGCCATGGAGTAGTTCATTTATTCTTAGAGTTGGATAAACTTTCTTTTTAGCTGCATTGGTGCTGATTTCGGAGGTGTAGCAACTTCGGTTGATTGGTGAGTCAAATCTCAAATTAGAGGTCCAAGGTCGGACGCCAATACTCATGTTTTGGACTAAATGACTCAGTTCTCAATCTTATCCTATATTTTCTTCTTGTTTTCATTTTCTACTTTTGGTTTAGGTCCATAGCAACATCTATACCAACTTTATAGACTTGTCCACCCTTTGTTTCAGACCCTTGAAGTCCTAAATCTGTAGCTCGAAAACTTATTTATTGAAACCCTAGTACCTTGTTTATTTAACCCTACAGTAATTTCTAAGTTCAAGATTTTTTTGTAAGCGCCTTCCATGTATGTCGTAAAGATTGCATACTATATTGGAGAGAGCATGCAATTAAGGATAATTGTCCTACGTGTGGTGATAGCAGATGGAAACCGGTGGGCGAATCAAAGCCAAGGGCAAAAAGTTTACCGTGGAAGAAGTTAAGATACTTTCCATTATCACAGAGGTTACAAAGAATGTATAGTGTACCGTGGATTGCAAAGAATATGACATGGCATGCAAACTTAGTTGAAAATGATAGCCACATGCGTCATCCAGTAGATTCTTCTTGTTGGAAATCAATAAATACTAGGTGGAGTGACTTTTTTTTTTTTTTTGGAAGGTAAGCTGGGGTTAGGCAGACCCCGACCAGATATATAAATTAAAAAAGAAAAGGGATTACAATCTAAGGTAATTACAACCCGATCTGTCCTTTTCCAAAATGGATAAAAGTGCAGAGGGAAACTCCCTTGGCAAAAGAACAATAGAGCTATTGAGAATACAAAATTTGGCTAGAAAATCAGCTGCCGAGTTACTTTCCCGCCAAATATGATGAATAGAATATGCTAAAAAGTGGGATTGCTGTCGAGTCACGTAATGTTCGGTTAGGACTTGCAACAGATGGATTCAATCCTTTTGGGAACAAAAGCAACTCTTATAGTTGTTGGCCTGTTATGATTGTTCCGTACAACCTTCCCCCATCTTTATGCATGCGTAAGGAATTTACAATGTTAACACTATTGATCCCCGACCCAACTGGTCCTGGGCATGACATTGATGTCTATTTGCAGCCATTGATTGTAGAGTTGACTGAATTGTGGTCTACTGGAACGTTAACATATGACTCCTACACTAAGAATAGGTTCATTATGAAAGCAATTTTGTTGTGGGCTATACACGATTTTTGATTGGCCATCTTTCGGGTTGTAGGACAGCAGGAAAGTATGGTTGTCCTGTTTGTAGCGAAGGGACAGACTCAATGTGGCTAGCACATGGAAAGAAATTTGCTTATATGGGCCATCGAAGATTCTTAGCAGATGCAAGTCATCCTTTCAGGAGCCAAAAAACACAATTTAATGGGACAGAAGAACATAGGAAGCATCCCCGCCGTTTAAGTGGATCTGAAGTATTATGCAAAATGGAAACTATTTAGACCAAGTTTGGAAAGGTAGCAGAAAAGAAGAGAAAGAGATATAAGGGTGAGGAGAGCAGTGCATGGTCAAAGAGATCGATCCTATTTGACTTGCCATATTGGAAGGTGACTTATCATATATTTCATGATATTAATGTGATGTGCTATACATCGCTTGTATACTAACATATATCGTAAATCTGTACAGGATTTGCCTATTCGTCATAATTTGGATGTGATGCACGTGGAAAAGAATATTGCAGAGAACCTAATTGCAACGATTATGAACACAAAGGGTAAGACTAAGGATGGTATTGAAGCCCGTCAGGACCTTAAGGCGATGAAGATAAAGAAAAACTTATGGCTGGTCGAAAAGAACGACAAGTTATCTTATCCCATAGCTCCTTTTTCCTTGACTAGATTGGAAAAAGAAATAATTTGTAAAACCTTGCATAAGTTGAATGTTCCAATAGGATATAGTGCAAATTGGAAGCATAATGTGAGTTTACAAGATTTTCAACTCAAGGGCCTGAAGTCACATGATTATCACATCCTCATACAACAACTACTACTAGTGTTGCTGATGTACGCATTCAAGAAACATAAGCCATTGCATGCCGTGATTCGGCAATTGTCAATATTCTTCAATATCTTGTGTTTCTAAGGTTATTAACCGTATAGAGCTTTCCAATATGAGAAAATGCATTGTGGAAACACTGTGTGTTCGAAAAGTACTTCCCGCCTTCATTTTTTGTTTCTATGACACACCTTGTTGTGCATTTGGCGGATGAGGCACAGATATGCGGACTTGTTAGATATCGATGGATGTATCCATTTGAGAGGTAATTGAAATGTTTGAATTAATTAATTTTTTAATTAATATGTTTAGCATCGATATCTAATTGATGATATGTGTACAGGATGATGAAAATATACAAACGATATGTTGTAATCAGACTTTTCCAGAAGGGTGTATTACAGAGCAATACCTCATGGAAGAATCAATGAGGTATTGTATGGAGTACATACCCGAGAGTAGAGAAGGAAGCCATAAACGAGGACGAAATACATTTATGGATGATGATCTTGAATGCCTACCCCATCGATAAAAAGGGAAAGATTTATCCTCTTCAAAATTTGTTGTTCCAACAAGCGTGTAGATGGGTTCTATAACAATCTCCTGAAAATGCTGAGTGGGAGAAGTAAGCAAAATTGATATTCATTTATTATAAATTATTATTTCGATTCCATGTATGTTAATACTTATCTAAAGGCGTATCTCGTTTCTTTCGCAGAAAGTATCAGACATATCTTCAAGGTCATAACTCTGGCGATAAAAATCGAAGGGCAAATCAACCAATAAAAAAGGCGATGAATTACATTCCTTGGTTAAGACAACAACTAGAAAAAGAAGATATATCTATCCTGAAGAGGCTTGCTGATGGTCCAAGTTTTGATGCCATGTTATATAGTGCGTATGCAGTAAATGGATATGTTTTTCGTACATTGGATTCAGAAATGAGCACGACGACACAAAATAGTGGGGTCTTTATGAAGGCTGTAACTAGTTTCAGAGCAAGTGCCAAGGATAAGAATCTTGTCGAAGAAGAAATCACTTATTATGGCATCGTTAAACAAATACTTGAATTGGATTACTATGACTTTAAAGAAATGGTATTCTTTTGTGATTGGGTGCGTGTAGAAGATAAAACAAATGGATGTTATATTGGTCCAGAAACGAATTTGGTATTTGTTAATTTGGGAAAATTCAAAAGAAATTCATTTGAAGACGATGAGCCAATTTTTCTTGCATCTCAAGCCACACAAGTCTTCTATTGTAAGGATCAAACTAGGGATAATTGGTATGTTGTCATAGATGCTCCAAAGAAATTAAATCGAGATGCGGATGCTTATGAAGATCCCTTAGTCTTTGAAGCAAGAATGAAAGCGGATGCTTTAACATCAACTTTAGTAGCTGATGTAGTAGAAGACGATGAAGATTAATGTAGGACAGATTATAAGCCTAAAGATTATATTATTTTGAATGTTAACATCATTGACTGAAATGATTAATGGAATCTGATTATTAAAATTTTGTTTTAATTGCTGCTACAATTCTTAAAACTTTTAGAGAATTTCTTATTTTGATATATGTTTTTATATTGCAAGTCTTCTATTGCAAGGATCAACTAGGTTAATTTTGTAATAGAGTAAGGTAATTATGTGTTAACTGTATTTGCTTTTAAGATAACACACAAATGGGTTGTTTAGTCATATGTTATCTATAACCGTATGATAAAAGTCACAGTAGTTGGTGCCAACCAACATTTAGATTCCGAAAACACCCTCTGTAAAAGAGGTCTTTTACTTGTTACACCTGTCTATCACTGACTCCCTCATCCCTCAACACTGCCACCTGCCTTATCTCTTTGTACTAACACCGCTCCCCATTTTTCATTAGGTTCTTCCTACTCCCTCGCTCCCTCCCCTCATTCTGTCCATCTCTATAGCAATACCTTATCACACTTTTTACTTGAAAATTGATTTTAAGTTCTTATTTTCTTCTCCCTTCCATCTTTTTGTCTTTTCTTTCTACCGGTACACCCTTGTTGCTCCAATTGCATGCATTTGCCAGCTGGTAAGCTTCTTCTTGAAAATCAGTTCTCCTTGTTACTGGTGGCCCTACCCAATTATTCACTCATCATCCTCGGGAGATTAGTAACAATGGTCATCGAGTTGTTGATCTTTGCATTTTTTTTATGTCTTTGCATCTGTAGTTTACCTAAATCAATTTGAGAAATTGATCGTTTGTATGTTGATGTAATTATAATTAGTGGCATCCAGTGTGGTCAAATCGACACCTAAGGAAAATGGGTATTTGCCTATGTTATTCATGTTCAAAATCATTGAATTTGGGCGCTTGTTGTAGTTGCCTTTTCTTATTGCAACTGATTTTGGTCATATTTTTCATGAAGGGTTCGGTAGTAAAATCTAAAAGGGGGAGATTTGATTAAGGTGAGAGATGCTATTTGACAAAAGACTGTAGAGTTGGAGAATCCCAATATAGTGGAGGGGAGAAAAAGTCATCACAAGATTCTCAGTCTAATTGAGAAAATTAATTGATGTAATTCTAATTAAGAAATTATTCGAAAATGAATGCTAACCCCAATCTCACAATTTGAATATTTTCCAAAGTCGCAAGCCTATGCCACCACATGTTTTAGTAGTAACTTGATGCTTTTGCAACCGGTGAAGACAAAGACTTCCTCTTTTTACTTTATTATAACCCTTACTCTTTACTAAATTACATAAACTCCCTAAATGAATATACATCAAAAGCCCCTCTTCTCCCATTCTTGAATATGAATATATATATATATATAGGAGCATTTAGTCATTTTTAATTTCTTTTTTTAAAATAATAAAAATAAGAAATTACTTCTAATTTCACCATCTTTCTCTACATTGTCAAGTTTCCTATGCTCTCCCCTATTTACAACTCTACATGTGCCTTGCATGTGCCAACCCAACTAGTTCTTTTAAAATAGAGAATTGCTATTCATATTGCTAAATTTGTTTTATTTGGTTACAAAATTCTAGCATGTATCAATTATTCGATTCCATGAGTGGACATCAGTGGAGTGGGTTTGAGCCCAATGGTTCTCGACCGAGTGGGTCTGAGGCCAATGGGACTCAAGCGAGTGGGTCTGAGCCCAATGAGTCCCAAGCAAGTGGGTGTCAACCGAGAGGTGAGTTTATTACATTCATTAGTTTTATAATTGTTATTAATTGTTTGCTAATAATATATTATTTGTTTAGATACGCGTAGACATATAGAATTCAATGAGGAGAGACAACCAATTGGAGATGAATCAGTACAGTTCTCCACATTTGTGGGATGGATAACAAGGATGCATTGTCCACCTACATACACTGATTGGCGTTATGTGCCCGCTGCTATCAAGGATCTTATACGGAGCCTTGTCCAGGTGAGTTCATGTGGTACGTTAATTCATTTATTCATAAACTTATTTGTTGGTTAGTTTATTTATTCATTAATTTATTTCTAATGTTTATCACAGGCTAGGTATGCCATTCCAGCTACCTACAAAAGCTCGGTGTTGGTGAAAGCCAATCTAATGTGGAAACAATGGAAACATGAACTTCGATTGCATAATGATAAATTTCAGACGGACGTCGAACGAAAGAGAAATCTACCAGATGGTGTGAGGAGAGAAGACTGGGAGGGTTTTGTTGACCTATGCTCAACAGTAGATGACCAGGCTCGCTGAGAAAAGGGAAAATCTTCTAGGAAAAATATGAAGAGCCCGCATACGTCTGGTAGACGAGGAGCAGCTAGGACTGCAGAAAAGTTGGTAATATCTATCTAAAATTACTATTTATTTAATTCATTAAAATATTAATGTCTGCTTATGTATTTGCTTATTCTTTTACAGAAAAAGGAGAGTCCTAGTGGTACAATAAATAGGACAGAATTATACATCGCCACCCACACCAATAAGGATGGGACTTGTCCTTCTTCCACTTCGAGCCAACAAATAGTGGGAACAAAATCTCAATGTTATTCATTTATGTCAATAAGTAAGTAATATAAGTTTTTCTATTATGTCTTTAATTATTATTTTATTGTAATTTTTTATTTTGCAGGATGAAATTAGAAAAATTATTAGCATGGATCCGTTATTGGGACAGGCAGATTTAGACCATGACCCTGTTGCACTGGTATGTGATACCTTGAACTCCGCTTGTATTGTGTTCGTTCTCGTTAAAATTCTCATTTAGTGTAATTTTTTGCTTACTCAGGTTTGTGGTCGTGATGGAAAGGGTCGTGTACGGGGAATGGGTAGTGGTCTCTCTAAGACTACTCTTCATGCTTCAGCTCCTTACAAGGAGACTGCTCAATTAGAGAAGAAATCACGTAAAAGTCTTGAATCGAGACTTGATGCCATTGATCGACGAATAGCTGAATTATCAAGCCAATCTTCTACTCAAGGGGGACATATGCCGGATTCCTCAGAGTTTTGTAATACTTCTCAGGTATAAATTATCTACTTAAGTTATTTTTTGTATGTTTTATTTTCTTGAGAGGATGATTTGTTATCTTAATGTTCATTATTTCTTTATTTATATTTATATTTATGGGCTTTATTATAATAGTTTTTGTGCACGTGTTGATTTGTGACTAGATATCTGTTCCACGGTGGAAAACATGTTAGGTATATTTGATAAACCGAGTCTAGGGTGAGGCATAATGTTGATACAAAATCTTTTAACATTGAGAGTACTTATCTTCTTTTTTCTTGTCCAAAAACAGGATATACAGGAAAAACTAGAATAAAATGAAATTGTGTGATAGAAATACAGGGAACTAGAGTTACTGAGTTAGTTAGCTACTAGTGCTTCAATTGTTAGGAAGATACCTAATGTGTTGCATTCTTCTGACATGTGCTCGATGGTTGAATGATTAGAGTCTGGTTTGGAATACGCAACTTGGTGTTTACTCCTTGTAACTGCTATTTGGCCTAAAATCCTAGTTGTGTCCCAACATATCCTATTATAACCAAGGGGAATGCTAGGCTAACACTCCTGTGGTTTTAATTCACCATATCTCAGTTATAGTTCACTCCAGTGATTTTGATTTCCCTGACAAATAGTGAAGGATGAATATCCTTGAGTAAATGTGAAGGGGGTTAAGACAAATCATCTAAGATAAGCAGATTAAATTTATCATATAGTAATCTATACTAATATTTCTACTGCTACTATAATGAGAGGAGGGTCATCTCAAAAACTATCCTTAAAACCTAAAAATAATCTAAATATTTTAGAGGAGTGCTAGCCCCAGTCACATTTACTCAAAATCTTTCCATAGACACAAGAATGGTGCTAACACGTTGAGATCTTTCATATTTTAACATATTAAAAATCAGAATATCTTTGACATGTGTAGCCACCCGGTTGCGTCTATGACCCCATTCCTTTATATGCAAATCTTCAAATAAAGTAAAAATTTAATTTAAGTGATGAACCAGTGAATCCACTAACTAAATTTAAGTGCTGAACCAGTGAATCCACTAAAAAAATCCACTCTATGAGCTGTGAGTACTGAGGTAAATGTGTTTAGTGGAACAAGTTAGGTGTGTGTGGCTTGTAGTTCTTAAAAATATTTGCAAATAATGAAGTTAACCTTGATTGGAGCTCTACTTCGGGGATGGTTTTTAAATTGAGCTGGATTTGGTATTTCCACACATGAACATAGGCACATCCTGTTTTTTGAAGAAGATTGTTGTTCTGAGACATTTTCTATCTATTACTTTATTATTTTCTCCCTGAAATACTTCATATTGAAACTTAGGTGAAAAATTTGATGATGCCACACATGTGATGGACGCGTGTTTGAAATCTATTCTTGAGAATGTTCAAGTAATCTATCTTCTTTATAAAGGAGTGGAGTCATAACATATTAATTAAAGCAAAATCTAAAATTTTATTAGGTAGTGGAGGCCTAGAGGTCTTTTTTTTTTTATTATAGTAGAGCAGTCTTGATGAAGAGGTGCTTTTACCCAGGTTTTCCCAATTCGGCATTTCCCATCTTCACGACCCTCCTCTTTCTCTCGGAATGAGATTTGGTCTAGCCCTCGCTAGGCCACACGGTCTAGGCCAAATTCGTGTGGTCCTCATCCCACACAAGTGGACACGCGCCCCTTATGACACCTCTTAACTATGCTTAAGATTCACTAATTCTTAGTGTTCAAACATGTAACCTTGGTTTTTTGGAAAAAAATATTTAATAAAAATTTAATCATAGGAGTTAAATTTTATTAACTAGGGTTAGAAGTGCAGTTAAAGGAGCTCTGAGAGTGGGCCAGATGGTTTTGGCCTGGAGAGGGCCAGACCAAATTCGATCCCCATTATCTCTCCTCACTTCACACCTTTCTATTACTTGCAGAGTATCAAACCATTTGAATTCAAACAGAGCATTCCCCTCATAATTTTTTGGATCCAAAATGTCCCTTAATTTTTTTTTCTAAAATGCCCATCAAACTTCTATACTATATATGTATGTGCATTGGGATAATTTGGGTTAATATATTTTTTTAATACCTGATGTTTGTTGTACTAGATCTAGCAGATCATCATACAGATTAGGAAATATGTTCATTGATTAGCAAACAAATTCAATTTATTTTTTTAATACTTGAATACTTGAACTAAGAATTTTATATTGGTTCTGTCAATCTTTCATCTAGATGCCCATAGTTTTAACAAGACCTAACATTCAAGATCCTATAACCAACTTAAAGGTTGCTACCATTTTTTATAAATTAAATGCAATTCGGCCAATTGAATTTTTCAATTGGGAAATAGATAGTGGACAAAGCATTTATTTGACTATGTAATTGAATGCCGGTCCTCATTGTCCCACACCACCCTTTTTAATGCCCACTAATTGTGGTTTAGATTTATTCACTCCTAGGGTTCATCCATCCAGGCTTAAATTTAAATTAGGGTATGGTTGAGTTTTTGAATTAGTTACTGTTTATTTGTTATTGTTCATTATCATTATTAAATAATTTTTTTACTTTCAAGTGATACTTTGTGTTGATATGTTTTTTTCAAATATTTGTTGTATTGGATCTAGCACATCGTCATAAAATTCGGAATTGTGTTCATCTATTGAATGATAAATTTATTCAATTCAAGCTCTTCAAGCATGTTATTCCTTTTATTATTACACAATCGTCAGGATTGTACACTCACGCGCATTGCACGTGCCTTTTGCTAGTTTTATATGTAATAGACAATTTATTTAGACTTAATTGTATTTAAATGATTAACATTTTGTGAAGTGTCTCACATAATATATTTTGAATGTTTGTAGGTAAGGCGACCTTCAGTTCTCCCCGAGTCTCCTATTGACCTAAGATCTTCACGTTGTTTATTAGTGAATTTCAAGAGGAAGACTGTTGCGCTCGGACGCGTGAATAGAGATGCAATACCATCTGCCAATTCCTATAGCGTCATCGTAGATGAAGTTTATGATATCTATTTAAATTTGTATGAAGGAGAATGGACACTTGGAGATATTACACCTGGGGATATTATTACTTGGCCCAAACCTTTTACACGAGTTCTTTGATTTTTCTCATGTGTAATTTTACTTTTTTTAATTCATTACTTAGCAATTTATTTCTCAACATTTTTATATGTACATAACTAACAAGTTTGAACTTGGAGTTTATTATGATGGTTGGATGTTTGAAGTAATGATTAATTTTTTGAAGTGTAGTGTGTTTATAGGGTATTTGAAGTGATGATTTAGTGTTCTTATCTACCATGTTGGGTGAGTGTTAAATTTATTGAAAAGTATTACAGGTACAGGTGCTGTTTGGTTGAAATATAAATATTTTTTTTCTAAATTATTTGGAAAAACCATGGTCAGAGACCATTGTTTTTGTTAAGAAAATTCAAAAACGATGGTTTAGGACAGTTGTTTGTGATAAATTAAAAACGGATATTGACCGTGGTTTACGTATTATACATAAACCACGTTTTCTAACCGTTGGAACAACCACGATCAAAGACCGTTGTTTTTATTTAAAAAATGTATTTACGTAATCAATTACAACAACGGTTTATGACTGTTGTTTACGATAAATAAACAATGGATACCGACCGTGGTTTATTTGTACATAAACCACGGTTTTCGACCGTTGTTTTGGCCGACCATTTACCACTGTTCCAGTTTGTTGTTTATAAAAACCACTAGAAAAATCATGATGGAAAAACCCACGGTTAGGAACCGTTGTTGATGATCGAAAACCACGGTTTTTGACCGTGGTTTTTACCGACTTTTGACGTAGTGGATACTCCACAAGAGGGGGGCATGAGCAAGGGGTGGGCGTGAGCTACTTTGTAGGGATAAGGGTTTATCCTCTAATCTTTTGTTTCTTCAAGGCCAAGTAATTATCTAATCTCATTAGATAAGAGATAATTAATTAATAATTATCTACTAACCAAAATCCCTTAAACATAGGGAACATAATTGTAAAGGATAAAATTCACAAAATATGCGAGTGTTGTGACAACGAGCACATTTTTGGTGTTATAAAGGCGGATACGAGCTCGTATGCATTTTTGAGTACGTATTCGTTGTGCACATGACAATGGACTCGTAGTCCGAACGACAACGATATCGTCCTCGATGTGACAACGGACCCGTGCTTTAGTCAGCAACGAGACCGACTATCAGGACTCGATCCTTAGGAGGTGATCATTTGTCTATGACGTTAGGTGGAAAGCACTGCATTAGCATTTAATGCTAGTCACCTCAGATGGGTCTTCGACCCAAAACCGACTTAGAGATTGTAGGCTCACACGTGTGACACGTAAGACTCCAGATATGTCTGACATATTTGGGAATGAGTGAAAAGCTAGTGACATGGTCATCCATGGTCATTGATGGTCATTTATGGGCATCCAAAACTTAACATATAAATGCCCCCAAAGACTCAGTGAATAGGGATCGATGAATTTGGAGCTAATCACATAAGCATTCACATCTTCTAAGTGCTTACCTTGAGTTAGTGCATAGGACTTAATCTAAGAGCTCTCTCTCAGTGCTTCAGTGTCTTTACTATTCATAATCTCTTTCGTTCACTGACTTTGTCATCAGAGCTTATTTTAGGGTACACACCCACCCCCTCAGCCTCATCAACAATGGAATTTTGCAATCTTCCTTCTACCAGTAAACCTGTTGTGTTGCAGCTGTTAACGCGTGTCTTCCCTAGAAATTTCCACTTCAAAATTGGCGCCGTCTGTGGGAAATAATAAACAAACCTCCCTTTGCTCATCTCCACCGCCATGCTGTTGCGATATCACTAATCCCTCTTAACGCAGTTGGCCAGCCAGCAGCAGTTGATTCAAGAGCAAATAGAGGCATGGGCGCATGGCTTAACTGAATCGAATCGTGTGCTACTCCAGTCGAGCTAAGCAGGTGAAGTTCGTGGCCCGTTTTGCAACAATCATGAAAACTATAGAGGACGACCCAAATTTCGAATGACCTGTACGTGCATGTCGTGACATCTCCAAGGGACCACGAGCACGAGAGTACTGCCATTATCATAAAAGTCGTGGCCATAATACGAATCGATGTAACATCTTAAGGGCCTACCTGGAGAGGTTGGTGCAGGAAGGCTTCTTGGGACAATACGTGCTTCTTGCCGATGAACTGTGAGTAAGTCCATGAACTGCAAGCAACGTGCGACCAATGGTGAGTGTTCGTTACGCTTGACTGGGGTTGTTAGTTCAAGAATATATATGGGGCTTTCAAAGCAATATCAAAGAGGTATTTCTTGTGTTCTTGTATCTTCCCGTGTTCGAAATATCTAATGCCTTCATTTTTGCTTGATATTGTCATGCATGTATGGTCCAGCGTTCTATCATCCTTCGAGGTGTTATGCGTAAGATGACTGGAGGAAGGACGAATGCAAGTGTATTTACGCTGATATGAGCTCATCATTGTTAACGTTGGCACGTCCTCATTGTTCAATAAATTAGTACTGCTGGCACGTCCTCGCTAACACAAGCTCGTCCTCGTTGCCCGCCAAGTCGACTTCGCTGGTACGTCCTCGTTGTTCGCAGGCTCGTCCTCGTTGACCTCTAAGTCGGCATCGTTGACACGTCCTCGTTGTTTGATGACATGTCCTCGCTAACGAAAGTTGTTCTTGTTGTCCATGCACTTGGCCTCGGTGTTAATTGATCTTTGAGTGTATTCGGTGCATTACAACTAAAAGTGGTCTACATCAGTACAAGTGATGGTGTAACATAAGTGATGGTGTAACAGGGTCACAAATGGAGGCAAATCAATCCGGTGATACCAAGGTCCGTGCTAAGTGTTTTTACTCAATTTATTTTGAACTCATCAGTGCTAAGTGTTCCTTTAATGCATGAGGTCTTCTCAATGATTGATCGAATGTCAAAATATCGTAAATGCAATATCAAATGGTTGGTCATCAAGAGCTTGGTACTCACTGTGGGGTATACGTGGCTCAGTTACATACATTGTCCTCTAAGCAAACCAAGTGGCTTATTCTCTGGGAAGTAATGTCATCTGAGCATGATTTCATAGTGCCCCACTACAGGTTCCTTAAGGATTTAGAGTGTGAGAGATTGTTTGCGTAGTTACATTTGCGGTGTTTTGTCTCTACGACGTGTTCGTAGTGTCAATTCTTGAGTGTATGGGTTCAATAACTTTGTGTTCATGTCAAGTGTTTCTTATCGTTAGTTCTTGTGCTCTATACACTTACTCGTACTCAAGTGTATTATTTCTCTCATTTTAGTTTCCTGTGACATTTATGTGCTCTATGCCTTGTGAAAGTTTGTAATAAGTGCAGTACGATGGACGAGAGACAAGTGCAAAAAAGTGTTTCATTGATAGAGAAAGCGTACAATGGACAACGGAAAAAGGGGAAAAGAAACAACAACGGAGAAAGAGAAAAGAAAGCTAGACAACGGATTCAGCGTTTGGTCTAGGGGCAGAGGCAGGCGGAGTGATGATGTCATCTTCATCATCAATGGAGACAACTTCAGCAGGAAGGGCAGGCGCAACGGGAGCTGGCTCAACGGGTAGAGGAGGCCTTTCAAATCGTTCAACCTCGCTATCTTCATCATCGTCCTAGGCATCTTCTTGACCAGCGGTCTCAGAGCGGATAGTCTCGTCTTTTGATTACTAGGGAGACTTGGCAAATCTTCCCTGTTCTCGGAGCTGCCTTAGTAATATCTCTTCAGTCTCCTTTTAGTCTTCATTAAACAGCCGATCCATCTAATTCTTGAAGTGAATGCGGAGACTCTTCATTAGAGTTTCTTTGGCAGCTATGACCTCCTCGAGTTACTTTTCCAAAGCTTCCTTCTCAGCCACCAGAGCTTCCTTCTCGGCATCAAATGCCTCGAGCCGTCTGCGCAGAGTGTTCAAGAACTCGCCTAGCTCGCTGATCTGGAAAACAACCCTTTCAGCCTGTTCTAGTACTTTCTTCTCTCCCTTTGTTGCTTTGTGAGCCTCTTCTTGAGTTACGTCTCGTTGTATTATAACTGAGGCGAGCTTGCCTTCAGCGTTCCGCAGATCAGCCCAAGCCTTCGCCAATTCAAGGTTCAACTCCGTTGTCTCTTCTGACCTCTTATTTTTCATGTCTGCAATATGTTCCTTCAGCTCAGTGGATGTGCGTCTAAGGTCATTGTGGTCCTCGGGCATCCCTGCGAGCATGTTGCCCAGCTGGGGAAAGAGAAGGCGATATCAATGTAGAGAAGTGCAGATGGAGAACGAGAGCATGCAAAGGTAACGTGAATCTTACTGTTACGAAAGCCTGGTTTGCAGTGCTGAACTTCCCCATCCAGTGCATCTCTCTCGTTATAGCGATGTCTTCAGGGAGCCTCATTGCTAAGCTCATCGACGTGGCTATGAAGTTGTGGTCCATCGCCGAGTCCGCAACAGTTGGGCGAGGATATCCGTGTGGGAAGATAGGATTCCATTCAGTAGGTCTCTCCGTTGTGGCTTCCTCCTGTGGTGCAGCAGAGGATGAAGCAACGTTGATAGCAGCAGTAGCAGTGGCAGGAGTGGGAGTACGAGAAGGGGTAGTAGTGGCAGTGGTAGTGGGAGTGGTCATGATGACTAGAGGTTGATTCTCAGTCAGTGGTTTAGCTTGTGAGGTTGGTTCTTCGGTATCTAGCTCAATTGGGGTTGAGGTCATGGCGGCTGCTTCTCTTTCTTGGCATTCTTGGAGTCTTTGATCATACTTTTCTTCTCGTCGTGCTCTTTTGGCCTTTAGATTTTTTAGAGCTGCATCCCTCTTCCTCTTCTCAGCTTTCTTTTCCGATGTGGTAAGACGGGGAAGATGGGTGGACCTTGGAGCTCGTGGTGCTCTGTGCATCGAAGGCATTGGTTCAACCATTTCTTCCTCAACGCCTTCGTCAAGGTAGCTTGCAGGCCTGAGTTGTATTTGAGCAGTGGGAACAGCAGGACTAGCAGTTTGTGGTGCGCTGTCTGTAGCAAGTGTGGGTTCTGGAGTTAGTAGTGGTCTCCAGGTGATGTACTCATCTCCTTTCTCGCTACGAATGTCCCGTAGTGGTTGTTCCTCTTTGGCAGTGAGCCCTGCGAAGCGTGGCTTGGAAATGTCTGTGCAAAAGAAGAGAAATGTTCATCATCAGTGACAACGGAAGTACGTAAGGGAAATGGACAACAGAGTTAGACAACGGAAGATAGAGCAAAGTCAACAAACCTGTTGTGAATGTGTTGGGGACCAGACGAGCAATCTCAGCCCTCCAGGCACCAGAGACAAAGAAGAGCATTTCCTTCTAATGTCTTTCTAAATCAGGGAGATGTGCGACGATATCGGGGATCTTGGGTTGTTAACTCTAATTGAAGTAAGTATTTCCTCCATCCTCGATAGTCCCCCGGCACTTAACAGCGTGGCGAAAGTGGAAGATGTGCCTAGCCTCTATGTTATACCCGTCTCTGTTGAACTTGGCCATCAGAGACATGTATTTGTAAAATTTTGGGTGCATTTGACCTGGGGCTACTTGAGGGCAGCGAGAACGGATCAATGACGGGATCCAGGGGAAACCGAAGTCTAGCCTCGAACTGAGCAAGGTAGACAACGGTGCAGGTAGAGCGGTGGTCAATGTGAATGTCTTCCTGCTTGAAATGCAGATGAACGTGAGGAGGAATTTGGTACTGGGTTCTGTAAAAGTCGAGGGCGTATCTATAAGCTAGTTTGGATTTGGATTTGGGAGCAGAGGCAACAACATCGTGAGGAGTGCTACCAGAACAGCTGACTTCGTCAGCACTATCAACTCGGACAACTTCGGCAGACATGGTGAAATAACAGAAAATGCAACAGGAGAGGGAAACTAGAGAGTGACGAAACAAAAAAAGCAGAGAAGTAGAAGTTAAGGATGAACCAAGTGAACCAGAAAAGGAGCAAAAGAGAAACAAGAGAACAAATGAAGCAAAGGAAAGAGTCTTACCAAGCAAGATGCTGTGCTGAGGAACTGAGAAAGCAAGGGGCTGCAAATCGTCGGTGAGAAGAGATTCCAGCAGAGTAACAGTGCAAAAGTTCAAGTAAGGGACAAGAAGCTCTATGTGCCCTATATTTATACACAATGTCAAAGTACCAAAGACGGGAACAACCTCAATTGTTGCCATACACGTGGACAAGCGTAGGGGTAAGATGGACATTTTCATAAATTCAGATATAACATGTCAGACTAATCTTCTTGCAAGACGGAGTTAGCCTTCATCTCAAGCGTACACCTAAACAGTATCAGGGGCATGATTGTCTTTTTTAGACAAACAGATTAACCGTCGGAGAGAATAAAGCATCTCGAGTTTCGAAAAAGCAATGATGATAGCCTACCATGCATTAATGAGGCGTGAAAGACTCGTGAACGTGATACAACTGGCACGGCGATACAGCTTCGCGTACAGTGCAAACAACGTTTCAGTGTCTACGGACGAAGGTATTCTTCTTTGGTGTGCTGAGAGGTTTATGATACTTTGAACTACGTTCAAAGCATCATAAAAGGGCTAAATGTAAATGATAAAATTCATAAAATATGCGAGTGTTTTGACAACGAGCACGTTTTTGGTGTTATAACGGTGGATATGAGCTCGTATGCATTTTTCAGTATGTATTCATTGTGCGCTTGACAATGGACTCATTGTACTCCGCACAATGGGAATGTTGTCCTCTAGACAATGAACTTGTAGTCCGAATGACAATGATATCGTCCTCGGTGTGACAACGGACCTGTGCTTTAGTCAACAACGAGATCGACTATCAGGACCCGATCCTCAAGAGGTGATCATTTGTCTCTGATGTTAGGTGGAAAGCAGCGCCTTAGCATTTAATGCTAGTCACCTCAAATGGGTCTTCGACCCGAAACCGACTTAGAGAGTAGGCTCACACGTGTGACACGTAAGGCTTCAGATATGTTTGACATATTTGGTAATGAGTGAAAAGCTAGTGACATGGTCATCCATGGTCATTGATGATCATCTATGGGCATCCAAAGCTTAACCTATAAATACCCCCAGAGACCCAGTGCATAGGGATCGATGAATTTGGAGCTGATCACATGAGCGTTCACATCTTCTAAGTGCTTACCTTGAGTCTTAGTGCATAGGACTTAATCTAAGAGCTCTCTCTCTTAGTGCTTTAGTGTCTTTACTAGTCATCAACTCTTTTGTTCACTGACTTTGTCATTGGAGCTTATTTTAGGGTACACACCCGCCCCCTCAGCCTCATCAGCAGTGGAGTTTTGCTATCTTCCTTCTACCAGTGAACTTGTTGTGTTGTAGCTGCCGAAGCGTGTCTTCCCCGAAAATTTCCACTTCAATAATAGTAGGCGCCACCTTGGGTATCTATCCTATGGGCTTCAACCCACCTATGATGTCCTTTTAATATGAGTTTTATGAATATGGGTCAAACCCATATTCCCTTATATTTGGTTGGTCAAATAATTATTATAATATCCATTTAAATTAGATTAACATTTAATTTAAACTATAAATTAACATTTAATCCATTATAATAGATTAAGATTTAATCTAATTTTACGAACTTTTATTTCTTTATGAGCACCTCCATAGATTGCTCTGTGACATTCTAACCCTGGCTTACCCAGTGTTATCCCATTGACCCTTAATAGGGAGGACACCGAAATTGCAAATGATGTGAGATATCTATGTTGTAATTGAATCCCAGTGTAAGAACATAAACCAATAAGAATCCCGCCACATGAACTTATGTATTCGATTAATCCTTCTATTATCATTATCCCTAACTGTGGACAAAATCCCAATTGGACTCCTTTTTCGACGTGATTTGCTTTGTCGCATTTGTTTCAACCTATCCTAACTTTTAGAATTGGTTTTGTTCAATTTAATTCTCGTTTGCCTGATTTGCGCAATGAGGTTCATAAGTCGCCTAATTTTTAAACTACTAAAAAGAGTAAACTAGAGTTGTAGACCGAATCCTAACTAGTACTACTTTTTTGACGAGGCCTGCTAAGACGCATCTTTTTCAATTTATCCTAACTTTTAGAATTTGTTCTGTTCAATTTAGACCTTGTTTGTTGTATTTGGGCAACGAAGTTCAAAAGTTGCCTAGTTTCAAACTACTAAAAAAAGTAACCTAGAGCTACACACAAATCCTAATCGGGACTCCTTCTATGTGGTCTATTACGACGCATTTGTTTTAATATATCCTAACTTTTAGAATTGGTTTCGTTCAGTTTAGTCCTCATTTGTCCGATTTGGGCAATAGGGATAGTAAGTTTCTTAAGTTTCAAACTACTAAAAAAGAAACTGAACTGTGCACATAATACCAACAGAGACTCTTTTTTTGATGCGGTCTGCTCCGACACATTCGTTTCAGTCTATCTTAAGTTTAAGAATTGGCTTCGTTCAGTTTAGATGTCATATTCCAATTTGGGCAACGAGGCTCATAAGTTGCCGAAGTTTCAAACTTACTAAAAAAAGTAACCTAGAGTTGTGCATAGAATCCCAATAGGGACTCCCTTTTCGATGCAGCCTGCTCCGACGCATTTGTTTTATCATATATGATTTTACTGTTTGAAAACTCGATGGGTTGTCGACGTCCCACTCTTTCCAGTTTGACAAACACTTGGGGTTTGGTGAGGCCCACCCCAAAGTATCTCATTTTTCCAAGATAGTGGGGGCATATATGGCTATCAATCTCCTTAGTTATATTGATGCATCATTTTTTTATCATTTATCAAATTATCTTAACGAGTTAGTCAACAGTGATTAGATGTCTTCGTTAAGGGAAATTCCCTTTTTGTTACTCGATCTAAATACAATCATTTTCTTATTTCTTGTATTTTTAAGTTATATACTTTTGCTTCAAAATTTTCTATGAAAGAAACTAATTGTCTGAATTTTTTTTATGTCCTACATTATATAACTACACAATGTGAGCTATATTGAACGAGGCGTGATCGACGACTTCTACACAAGTCTCTGACTCTCTTGTCCCTGTGAGGAATAATAATAGGTTCTAGTCCAGAAAAATGACTGAAAATTTGTTCTATAGGCCTACCAGAAATACTTTGGCTGCCTCACTGTTAGTAATTTACCTTTTGTTCAATCAGAGATTCAAAGTTTTGTCCTAGACACTGCAAATTTGAATCGATATTTTCATTCATTTGAATTGATACACTGATAAAATTTAATAGTAGAAACCTATGTTGCTTGAAGAGATAAATTTGTGCTTAAATTTAAGTAAATTAAATGTGATGAGGTGCTCAATGCCTTCATTTGTTCATAGATTGAGCCTAACACTCTCTCAAGGGCCTCAACAAGCTTATTTCATTGGTTATTCTAAATTAGTTGGGCAAAGAGAATATCTGTACTATTTTTTTTTGTCTCTATTAAATTTGGTTTGAGCAATAGTCCTCTCCTTGGGCATGGAGCGGACTATTGCTCCTCGTCCTCACAAAGCCTCTCTCACAAAGCCTCTTTTTAACTGCCTTCAACTATGTTTAACAAGTTTTAAGTCATGGTTAATTTTTTTCTTTAAAAGGGGACACATGGCAAGAAAAAGGGGGAAGAGACGCCTTTTGAGCAAGAAAGTAATTATTTTCTATTGGGTTTATATAATATACCATGGTGACGCATTATTGGCACACCCCACACCCAACTATTTTAAGGGGAAGAAATGCACAACATCAATAGATCAGCCTCCTTGGTCTCCCAGTTCAAAGGATGTATATGGATTCACCCATGCATGATAAGCTGATCACAATTCAAAATTCGTTAGGAATTCTCAATCTGAGGTTTTTTCTACAGCCTTCCTAATTTCCAGTTGAAGGTAGTATCTTTGATTCTCCTTAACAGCTTGGTGTCGCTCTACCTTCCTCCATTCACACTGACTCTAGCAATACTTGCACAAGCCTGAAGCCGTAAATATTGGTTTTCCATTTTTAAAAAATAATCTATGAGCTCTATTAGCACCAAAATCTCCATGTTTGAGAGCTCAGATTTTAAATGGTTCATAAGACAAATGAGAATCGAATTCTCTTTTGGGAATGAACACGCACAACAAAAGGTGTGAATTTTCATTAAAACTTTATGAAAAAAATTGGAAGATACAATAAAAATTATCCATCCCGCAAACAGCTCAAGGCCTAAAACTCAATATCATCTCAAGGGTCACAAACTTACAATTGATCAAGTCAAAAAATGCGGAACAACCCTGCAATACTTCTGAATACACATGGACACAGTATACATATGTAGAAAGTTGTTCCACTTGTCGGATACATATTTTACAGTCTCAAGGTCAGTTACCTGCCAACAGTAACTATGCATCTTGGATCTGAGATTCAAATGGGGTTGTTGGCCTGCCTTCGAAGTATACAGCCAAGAGTTAGTTTGATATTAGGGACAACTCTTAAATTCCTTCTCAAGAAAAATCAAAACCAATTAGACTTCATTTTATGAGGGGGCTGAGCCCATCGCCTTCCCAACCAAGCTTAAGCATGTGATCCACCACCTTCAAGCTCAACTACAAACAAGAGAAGTAGCAAGAACCTCTAAAAAGGAAAGTCTAGATAGGGGAAGAAAAAAAAAGCTTATCACCTATTCTAACTTACGGCTGGATCAGTGAAGACTATCAGCTGTTGACACCATAAGGTTTGTATTATCCTTGTTCAGAGCCAGAGCAGTGATATCTTGCCTTTCTCCCAGCTTCAATGCATGAAATACCTGATAGCATGAAGGATTCTTTGCTTGTTATAACAGAACATGCCTAAAATGGGAAATAAGGGGAAAAAAGAAAATGCAAGTCAACCTCTGTTGTCAGATAGTTGTCATACCTTCAGAGTATGCATATCCAGGAAGCATATTGAAGGCACTGGAACAACCCATTCGTTTGCATTATTGTCATCTGTTACCAGAGAAAGATCTTCACCCTCATGCTTGTTCAACTCCAAATCTTTATTGTTACCACTGGCGCTATCATTCTCCTCGACGCATAAGCTTGTCCCAATTAGAGCACTCTCTCCATTGACGGAAACCTCTATGCAATTGATGCTGCCAGTGAAAGACACCCGTGCCCTGGCAATCAGAACACCATTGATGGTGAAGGTGTTGAGCATATGCTCTGTAACTCCTCAAGAAGAAAGGCAGACCGTGTGTGCCTCCACACCAACCAGCCTCCTCATCAACCGACCCCTCCTTATAGAATGCAGAAGGACATCTGAAGAGTGGGAGCATGAAACAATGATCCCCAGATCGGAACTAACATAGCAACAACTTATTTCCCTGAGATGCCCTCTCAGAACATGCAAGGGGCATTCAATACGACGACTCCTGCTATTGTCTCCCATGACGTTTGCAAAGCTACCACTGTTAGTAGAAGTAGGCATGCCAGAGGTGGTAGAAGGCTCTGAGATGTTGCTTGAGTGTGATGCAGATGCCCGATGTATCCGCCGTAGTATCACTGTTGTATCCCATGACTCAGTCACAAGATAGTTGCTATCAGGTGACTAAGTGAGCCAAGTCACAGGAGCACAATGCGTTGTAGCTGTTTCAATGGTTTTTGCCCCCTCAGATGATATCAACTTGACACTATTGTCCGCATATCCACCTAGTTACATCCCTAGAAGATATGGAGTGAGACAATAGTGCATTTACTCTAAACACAAAAACAACATTCATAGTGCAGGCGTCCAGATCAAAAGGCAAGTTTCCTTAGACAATTGTCACAAGTAGTCCCTTAGAGATCCAAACAATTCATAAATGGGAAATGATCTTCTCAAATGACTCTCAAGGGAGATACACATTAACCAAACAAGTATTGTTCAGAATCCCTTAATCCTTTTGTAGGTTGTAGCATCCTTAAATAAGCAGATCTCGACCCATATTTCTTTTGACAAGTCAATAGTGGGGTCCACATCATACCTGCCTGACTCTCCAATTACCTATTTTGAGTCGTTTCAAGAGGTCATTCACCAACCATAGAAGCACACAAAAGATAAATAGATGGCAAAACTGGACAGGGGTTGGAAGTTTATATCTTTGGGGGTGCTCCAAGTTAAACAGCCCAGGTTCATAGAAGAAAAAAGAATATACGAAAAAAAATAAAAAATAAAGAACTGCTAAAAGGGTTTTGA
This sequence comes from Tetracentron sinense, assembly GCA_015143295.1. NCBI lineage: Eukaryota > Viridiplantae > Streptophyta > Magnoliopsida > Trochodendrales > Trochodendraceae > Tetracentron > Tetracentron sinense. The sequence goes on along the minus strand of CM026565.1, from coordinate 13,909,577 downwards.
GACTCATTGGTTGACATTCTCACTTCCTTTTTTCAGGTTTTTGTAACAAATCCAACCAATGCACAATTATAATATTACCATTCATGAATGACACATGAATATTTTTCCTATTAGTTATACAGTAATGACAGCATTACTCAAAACACATGTAAAAAAAATCAAGTAAAAACAGTCGGGACTTGGAAGCATGGCGAAATAGAAAAGTGGGAAGACCTAAATTAGAAGAAAAAAAATGATGAGATATTTTAAGTCAAAGGTTTAATAAACCCTTCATATATCTTGTGTTAAAAAAGACAAAAAGATAGTTACCTTTCAATTATTTCTTTTTTTCCCTTTCATTTTTTTAACTTCCTTTTCTAAATTATTTTTTCCGAGTTTAGAAGAGTCCATATTTCCTCCTCCACATTGAAGTGCATACATGGAACACTGTCACTTATGAAGGAAGAGGGTTAGAGGATTCTGAACTTCAATCAACTATTTCCTTTTTTTCAGAAACTTTTTGCTGAAGGACTGCATGATTCTTTGATTCAATCAAGTAATTCCTTTTTCAATCAACTAAAAATAATCATATCCAAGGAGAGTTCCTCCTTGGCAAAAAATAAACATATCTATGGATTTCTGAAATTGAAAGCATGCGAATTTAGAGAATAAATTATATCATATAAGAATACATAGGAGGAAAGCTAAATTTAGAAAGAATTAATTGATTGCCTACCAGTGATAATTTCTCTGTCACATGTGACAGAAACCACAGTTGAGCTTCTGATTCCAGATGATGCGAATGCTAGTGCCTGGGGAAAGTGCCATTCTTCAAAACCAGGCCCCACTGGTCGTTTGAACATGCGCATGAACGCTCCTCTAGTGGAGCTTGCAATGGTTTTCCCATGTCGAAAAAGGAACGATGTGCCTTGGCCATCAGGTTTGTTTGGTTGCCACTTGTGCAATGCAATGCGTGCAGCTGGAGCATTTATATCAACAACCATGACAGAATCCGGTGATGCATATATCGCTGCAGTAGGTACATTGCAGCGTTCAGGATTTGGAATCACTCATGGTCTAACTAATTTGGATTCCGGAAGATGGCCTGGAAAGAAAAAATATAAATCAGGATCAATTTATTCTTTTCTTCTAACACATTTTATTCACAAAATTGGCACTCTACAGTATGTTGTAGGCTTGCAGCAAATGACATCATAGAGCCTTGGACCTATGCTAAGGCATCTGGGGAATATAGTGCCTCCACCAGAACACATGATAGATTCCTTGTAACAATGTAACCACAACTAGTTCTTCATCAAATGGAAATAAAACCTTTCATTTAGGTAAGTTTCCATAGTCAGCATCCAATTGGATGTTAAAAGTTCATTTATAAAGTTAGATCCTTATAAATTGTTTGTTTTACTTACAGTCAAACAATAATTCTTATGAATTTATATTATAGGTGATATCCATTTTGTCGCGACCCAAAACCCACCCTAGGAGTTAGAGTGAATCGTGGACGACTAAATCATGACTTACATGACTTGCTTGACAAACCACCTGCAAAACACCCACAGAGCATATACAATAGAGGATAACAGCGGAAGCATAACTATAAAACACAGCGGAAGTCTAACAAACCTCTAAGTATATACACATGGTCCAAGTTTTAATACAAAGAATTCAAAACAAAGAAAGTGCGGACATGCCCGCCAAAATACATAGATATAATCACTCATGCTCACCCACAGCTAATCCACTCAGAATCTAATACCACCTACTGATAACCCTCTACGGGAGGTTCCTCCAAAGGCTCCTCGATGTACTCCTCCTCCACCCATGGATCAGGAGCACAAATATCAAATAGAGCAGTAGCTCCCTCAGAACCTGCCGACATAAGAAGTACGGCTGAGCATGGAATACTCAGCGGGCACTAAATACTAACCAACAGTTATAGCAAAAGATAGCAATGCATACCCAGGAAACAATATAGATATATATGAATCAGGAATAGTTAATATCATACAAAGAAATAAGGAAATTCATAATCATGCTTGCAGTTCATGAAAAGCCGATAAAATCCTTGAAAAACACCATGCACTTGACTTGACTTAAAATATCCTTCGCGTAATTGGGAACTTATTTACCGTGTCATGCTTGTCATGCTTGTATCATGCATGCCATGTCATGCGTGTATCATGCTTGCTTATTCAGAATTTAAACATGTTCACATGCCTAGTTACCGTTCATAGTCCGTCGCAACTAGTACCCTATATGCGGAATGACATGCTTAGTTGCCGTTCATAGTCCGTCGCAACCAGTACCTTATATGCGGAATGACGTGCCTAGTTGCCATTCATAGCCCGTCGCAACTAGCATCCATGCAGAATGATATGCCTAGTTGCCTTTCATAGTCCGTCGCAACTAGCATCCATGCGTGTCATGTCATGCCATGAGTGTCATGAAATGCTATGCTATGCGTGTCATGCGATACCATGCCATGCGTGTAATGCGATGCCATGCCATGCGTGTAATGCGATGGGATGGGAGACCCTTCCCTATGCAATGCATGATCATCTTGTCCTTGACAAAAGTGAAGTGAAAACATATCGTAGGATATGCCCCACCTCTACATCTCGTCCTTGAAAACATTGGTAAATCACGTCGTTTCATGTCGTGCTCGTGTAATCGTGTACACACTTGCAATGGAAATTTAATATGACATTTTGGGGAATTCACAATACATTGCACATCACCATATATACAAGTAATAAATTAAACAATTTAGGGAAAGCACGAAAACACACTACCATAACCCTAGCAATTTCCATGAATGTTTAAGCATGCAATTTCTTTATTTATTATTCATTTCATTCATCTTGACATTTCATCAAGCATGGTGTGTTCATTATTGATTTACCCTACAACATGCTTTTCTAGATGGGTTTTACTCAAATCATGCATGTATGTTCATTATTGGAACAATGCCCTCCCCATTTTAATCATCACAGCACAACCATTGGCATCCAATCGCCCATTCCATCTCCATTCACCATTCACAACCATTTATCTCATAGCACATGTGTAAATAAAGGAAAATAAAGAGAAATAAAGGGAAAAGAGGAACTATAACTAGGAGGGTAGTAAGAAGTACCGACCTTGATCAAGTGAGGAAGAAATCCCCTTCCAAAAACGATTGTGAGTTGCTACCCTAGCTTGAGGAGATGCTCCTCACGAGCTTGTGCCTTGATCTTGAAGAAAAATGGGCTTGAGTTGAGTGTGGGTTCACAAACCCCTTGATTTCTCTCCAAAATAGAAACCCTAGATTTAGGAATCGCCCTCTCCTCTCTTCTTATCTCCCAATCTCTCTAAGTGTCGAAATGAAGCCCTAAAGGCTCGGGTTAAACTCTTAAGGTAAGAGTGAACCGACCAAAAGACCATAATACCCTTACTGAAATTTCTGCAAAAACGCGAGTACCGAGCGATCGGTGTTAATGACCGATTGATCGGTTGCCTACTGATCGATCGGTTTCATAACCGAGCGATCGGTTAAAATTTCACTCTCTGGAAAATTTTCCCATACAAAAATCTTGACCAGTCGATAGCCTCCGAGCGATCGGTTTTGGACCGATCGATCGCTCCATGGACCGAGCGATCGGTGGTCTGCAGGTCCAAACTGTTTTGGCCATAACTTTTGACTCGTTCGTCCGATTTTGACGATTCAACTTGCGTTGGGTTCGTACTTCGAAAACGAACATTTCTGACATTTCGGAATTTCCAATTTCTTCCTTATTTATTAATTATACCTTTTTAAAGGCAAAATGTCAACGAAAGTGTCATGCATTAAATGTGAAAAGGTCCGGGGCTTTACACATTTATACAATGCTATCACTATTATTTTACTTAATAGATGCCAAAAAATAAATCTGGGATGGATCTACCGGATCCATTGATGCAGGTGGCGTCAGAATCGGAAGATAGCACTAGAACATGTAGGAGCACACGGATTGTCAAGGTTTGAGAAGCATGGGATTAAAACTCATGATATCTTGTACTTGTGGCTCTGTTTTTCTACATCAGAAATTTTTTTTGATCAGCAATCCAATGAGCCTAGAATTGCACGTTTTGAACATAATTTGATCAAGTTATAGTCAAACTAAGAACATGGTCCAGGTTTGTGGTGGGATAATTAATTTAAGTTCTATTTTTTTCTCGAAGTTTATTTTATTCTACTTCCAAAACAACCTTCTTAGTGAGAATGTGGATTTGGTAAGGATGCCAAAATTTAGGCAAATTGGGAAATTTCAGGTTCCTGCCAAGGTTCAAGCATTTGCATGGTCATCGACCTTGGATCTAACTATTGTTCATCTTAAGAGTAAGGAACACGCAGTTCCCTAACATGTGTTGTATGTGTCAAAGGGCCGAGGAAGATGTCCACCATCCTTTTCTCCATTGTTTGGTAGCATGGAGCATCTAGGGTTTCTTCTTATTGCTGGTTGTTTGGCAGTATGAGGCAATACTTTTTGGGGTATGTAATATGTTACCTTATGTAATCTTGGGGTATGATCATTTTTGGGGTTTATGGAGAAGGAACATGGAGTAATATGCGTAATGTCCCTTTTCCCCACGTATTGTAATCATGTACAGTTTAGTCTGAAAGACTAAACCAATATTAATTAAATAGACATATCGTGTGTGTGAGAATTAGTTCTCACAACACCTCATGTTATGTTCTCCCTCTCTCTCTCTCTCCGATTCGTCCCTCATTGCTGGTTGTTTATTTTTATTTTTATCTTTATTTGATCTATTCTTGATCTATTTGTGATTTGTAAAATAACATGGTATCAAAGTAGGTTTGAAGAATATTCTTAAATCTTAACCCCAACTCTAATTTGTCCAAGGGTGTGATGAATATGGTGGACTCTATCCCTGTGTATCTGCAGGCAAACTAAGTACTGCTACATGACTAGATTTTTTAACAACAAAACCCTAGCATGCTATCAGAGTAGTAGCTGGATTGCCAAATCATCCTACATGCTGCTGCTGCGCTTCTACTCTTTCATGCTTGCAAACAAGGAGATTATCATTTGAGGCTTCTGCTTAGGGACGATCTTGACTGCCGTGAATCAGGTCACATTGATGATTTCTACCTTCCTTTGGCTGATTTATGATTTGAATTACGATGAATGATTAGTATTCAAGTAGTATGCCTGAAAATAGTTAAAGGGGGTCTCATCCAAGTAATCACAATGACCTCCCAGGATTGATGATTATCACTGTCAAATTTGATGGTAAAAGTTATTTGGCCTGGTCTCAGTCCACCAGAGTGTTTATTGGTGGTAGTAGAAGAAAGCTCAGGTATATCACAGGCTAAAAAAAGGAGTCATCTGTGGATGATCCATCCCATGAGGATTGGAAAAGTAATAATCTGACGGTGATGTCATGTCAGTATCAGTCATGGACTGTTACTATTACAGACTGAAAAGGAAATTTGGGATACTGTGGTTGAAACTTACTCTCAAAAAGATGATTTAACCTGTATATAGTAGTTGTATCAGGAATTAGCCACTTTGCAAAAAAGTGGTTGAAGAATATTTCATGAAACTAAGACAAAAATGGGAAGTGTTAGATCACTAACAGCCCATCTTGTCCATAATGAGTTTCACGAAAATGAAGAAGCAAATGGAAGTATGAGAGGTACAAGTTTTAGGGATATCTGTATATACTATATCATAGGGGAAGCGCCAGTAGATAGGCTGCTGCCGAAGGTTCTAATCCAATTATTGAGCATTCTGCTATTACTAGCAATACTAGACAGGGTATATGGCTGAGGAATGTAAATGCTAACAACATTGCTATTCAGGGAGATCCTACACTTGCCACACAGCTGAACTCCAATAACTCTTTATCAGACTCACAAGACCTGACCCATCAGTTAGTTACAAAAATAACTTGCTGCTCTCAAGACATCTCTTCAATCTCAGACACAGAGACACCTATAGAGCAGTCAAGTATATTTGTAACTTCTAATTGACTCTCCTCATTCATCCACTCAAAGGATCATCGATTCTGGAATCTCTGCTCATATGATTGGTAAGAGATGGTTTTCTTTCCTATGATACTTCTACCAATATTAAACTTGCCAATAGTACCTTGTCAAATTCTACTAGTAAAATGTATAAACTCTCATCTTTTCTATTTGTTATTCATGTGCCTTGTTTTCGTTCAAGCCTTCTTTCCGTGAGTAGTATTACTGAACAGTTGAATTGTAGTGTAACTTTGTTTCCTACTCATAGTGCTTTCCTAATTGTGGTCAAATTCGGGGAACAATCTCATTGGGTCCCGAAGGACGTCAACTCGTCAAGGGTTCCCCATGGTGTGGGGATGTGGAAGGGGATCATTACGGTTTCTCGATTAGTAGTTCCATATTTTGAGTTTAATATGAGCGATGGGTCAGAGGTTAGGTTTCAGAAGGATGTGTGGTATAGTGTCACGAAACTTCAGGATGACTTTGGTATCATCTTCCGTTTAGGTGTCGATAGGAATGAGTCTATTGGGGATTACATCGATAGGGGGAGTGTTGGGGTGTTATGGGGTCCTAAGTTGAGAAGGAGGATAAACAATTGGGAAATTGATGAGTTCGGTAGGCTTGTAGAACGTCTGGGGGTTCTGTTAGCCTGATTGTGCTGCTAGGATAAGTTTTGGGCAACCAGTTAGGGGTTACCATATAATTTGCTTTCTTTCTTTCGGTCTCTCTCTTTAGGGTTCACGAGCTCGTGAACTATCTTATGGTTTGTAATTATGTTCTCTCTTTTCTAACATACATTCTTGATTATAGATTAAAAAAAAGACTTGAATATGAAGAGGACGATTAGAGGTGGTTGTGAATCCAATGGGCTATACTTGTTTGATACAGGCAGTACACCTATTACTTTTAACTATGATTCTAGTAGTATTAGGGAGATTATCTTTATGGCATACTCCTAGGTCCTTTATCCTCAAAGTCTCTTAGATTATTATTTCTAAACAAGTTTGTTGAGTCATATAACTCTAAGTTTCAAACTTATTGGTCAGCTGCACATAAGAAGTTTGAGTATGCCACTTGTAAATTTTTGTCCAGAATTGAGTGAAATTGTTTTTTATGACTGTCATTTTTTTTTTGGAAGGTAAGCTGGGGATAGGCAGACCCCGACCAGATATATAAATAAGAAAGAGGATTACAATCTAAGGTTATTACAACCCGCTCTGTCCTTTTCCAAGATGGACAAAAGATCAGAGGGAAATTCCATTGGCAAAAAAACAATGGAACTATTGACATTACAAAATTTGGGTAGAAAATCAGCTCCAGAATTACTTTCCTGCCAAATATGGTGAATAGAATGCGCAGAAAAGCTGGATAACTTTATAATACATCTTGAAACTAAATTCGCCAAGTACCAAGGAGGATCACTAGAAGCCTACAAAAGCTGAGTGGTTTGCAACGAATCTGAACCAATGTGGAGGCGCTGAATCCCTTGAGCTATGGCTAGATCAATACCTCTTTCAATAGCCAAAATTTCCATTTGCAAGACATCTGTTGTTGCGACCAAAAATACCCCCTAGGAGTTAGGGATACTTTGGCTCGTGATCGTCATGTCACACCATCTTGTGATGACACATAAGGCGTACTTACCAACCTGTGAAACACACAAGGCACAAAATAGCAGAAGCATACAATTTTTTTTAAACATATAAAACCTTATGTGTTCTAAGTCCCGTCCGTCATAACTGAAAAAATTCGGTGAACCTCAAATCCGATGTCTGAGTTGAGAATCTCACAATTTCAAGGGGATGGTTCGGTTTCCCTAAAAGTCTATCTACCCTTTTGATGATTTTAACAATTAAGTTATTAGCTTAAGGGATGATAAAATTTAAGTGCGGAAATAGAAAACAAGCAAACCATAACACAAGGATTTTTACGTGGAAACCCTTCCGGGAAAAACCACGGGACCTAGTCCAGCCATAAGAATCCAATAAGACAAAGTAAACAAGAACTTACAGAACTCGAACTTGACTCCTTCGGACTCGACACTACGATCCTTCAATTTTTAGTCCTCCACGCCTCGAAAAGTCATCATGTACTCACAAGTCCCGTGATCAACCGCAGCAACTCGTACTTCTCTTTGTGTCTCAAAAACAATCCATGACCTTTCGATCGATCTCCGTCAATGACGGCTTCAGATTCCACTGACCAATTCACACATCCATGATCCGTCTCAGATCGATCTCCTTCCCAGAAGCTCTGGAACACTCTGGCCAAAGTGTTCTATCTAGAACGGGTTGATGGTTTTATAAAAATCAATACCTAGATGAACTCTTTCAAAGGACAAGTCCAAACAAGCAAAATTGAAACTTTGGGCTTGCAAACTCTAGGTTGAATGCACTAACAAAGAGGAGGAGAACAATAGGTTTCCAGAGTTTTTAAGAACTCTAGAAGGAGTTAAAAACCTTCTCTATACTCTCCCAAAGTTTTACTACACGAAGTAGAAGGGTTCCCCACTTATAGGGAACTCAATACAATGTTTAGAAGTTGCTAAAAGTCCCAAAATCGGCATCATTAGCATGATGACTTTTTGGTTGATCCACTCGGATATTCCCCCCTCACTGAGTGAAGAGGAAAAGTTGATGCCTAGATACTTAATAGGCAGGGATCCCCTTCTAAGCCCCAAGATTTGCTCAATAGACTGGGTCGTATTTGCATTCACATTCCCAAAGAACACCTGAGGTTTGCTCATATTCATATCCATACTAGCCTTTTTGAAGCATTCAAGAGAGCTTTTGATGCTAATAATAGAGCCAATAGCTGCATCTGAGATGATGATAAGATCGTCAACGAAGCACAAGTGGGTGATCAACGGCTGCTTACAGGCTGGGTGAGGAATAATAGCACCATCATGAACTTTACGGGCCAAGTCACTGGATAATGTTTGCATGACCATCATGAAAAGATACGGAGACATGGGGTCCTCTTGCCTTAGGCCACTCCCACTGACAAAGAAACCCTCTCGCTTACCATTAATCATCACTGCAAATCACGCACCAGTGATACAAGCCATGATACGAGCAATAAAAATAGCCGGGAACTGCATTTTAATCAGGACATGCTCAAGGAATTTCCAGCATACAGAGTCATACGCCTTCCTCAGATCAATCTTAATAGCCACACGAGGCTTACCTCTTTGAAGATGATAATTATGCATTAACTCTTGGCACAAGAGAATATTGTCGGAGATACACCGCCCTTTGATAAAAGCCGATTGGTTGGAATCAATTATGGAAGGCATGACACGTTGCATCCGGCCCACCAAGATCTTGGAGATGAACCTATGGACCACGTTGCATACAGAGATAGGCTGCAAATCACCAAAGTGACTCGGATTCTCGATTTTAGGAATTAAGGAAATTAGCGTGGCATTCATTTCTCCAAGCAATTGCCCACTGGAGAAAGATTCACTATAGCCCTAGTGAGGTCCGGCCCCACTATGTTCCAACTCTTTTGAAAAAAATGCGCAGTAAAACCATCCGGACCTGGGGCTTTATTCCCATACGAGTTGAACACCACTTCTTTGATCTCATCACCCGAAATCGGCATCATTAGCATCAACTTTTCCTCTTCACTAAGTGAGGCAAGGTGGGGAGTATCTGAGGCTTGGATGCTTTCAGTCCGCCTCTTCAATAATTCGGAAAAGAAGGAAATGGCTTCCTCTCCAATCTTTTTAGCATCAGTAACCATCCCATCAGCTGTGATGATAGAGTCAATTCGATTTCGGCTTCAGCAAGCACACAAGGACTTATGAAAAAAGGAGCTATTAGAGTCTCCTAACTGGAGCCAGTTCACTCTAGAGCACTGCCACAACTTCGCTTCTTCCCATTGCAAGAGATGACTTAGGTTCTTCTTAGCACAAGCATACTCCTTGTGAATAGCAGCATTAGAAGGGTCAGAGTTCATTCGTGTTTGCACTTCCTCTACACAAGTACGGGCCTCAGCTGTCCATCGTTGGACTTTTCCAAACGTAGTATTGCTCCAATCAATAAGAGCACGTCTAATAGCCTTCAGTTTACATTGCAACTTAAACATGGCCGTGCCATGCCATTGGGATTCCCACACCTCAGCTACAACATTGAGAAACTCTAGATGTTGGGTCTAAAAGTTATAGAACTTGAAGGTCCGACTCGACTTTCGAGCATCAAAGTTGAACCGAGCTAGAATTTGGTGGTGAACGGACGTATTCCCTCCCTTGAACCAAACTTCGGCTTCAGGAAATCTTTCAATCCAATCAGGGTTAACCAACCAACGATCAAGCTTACAAGATATCGGCCCGGACCTATTCTCCCATTCGTCCATGAGAACAATGCTCCTTTCCACTTCAAATCAGATAAATTAGATGCAGTGAGGCTGTTTTGCAAAGGCTCCAACAGCCTTTGCGGGACATGGTTCCCACCTAGCTTCTCCGATGGAAATACAATAGAATTCAAGTCACCTAACACCATCCAAGCCATTGAAATCCTTCCAGCAATTCTCGAGAGGCCATGCCACAATGCTTCTCTCTCTGAAGGTAAGTTAGATCCATACACCACCGTGACTAAAACAGGCTTAGTCCAAGATACTTGCATAATAGAGCAGTGAACAAATTGGTCGGAGATAATCTCAGGAGTCACAGTTAATTGAGCAACATCCCACGGAATCCAAATTCAGCCATTCGGATGAGTAAAATAATTATCAATGCGATTCCAAGATGGACCCACCTTCCTCATAACACGATCAGCATTATCCTTAGTGACTTCTGTCTCCATCAACCCAGCAAAGCTAATATGGTTTAACCACAACCAATCTCGAACATCCTTTTGTCTTAGGGAGCTATTAAGTCCCCTCACATTCCAAGATCCCCAAATCATTACACACTAAAGATAGGGAGACCACACACCCAAAAACCAATCTACCTAGGACCCAATCCCGGTTCAATATGCACCGGGGTAGGGCTTTTCTCAAAACACCTTTTGGGGTTGCTCACATGATGCTTCACACCATTCACAGCCCTACCCGATCCCTGGCTAACATCTCCATTTTTTGTCGCAATTTGTCTCTCTCGATACGGAGTCAGCTTGCGAGTAAATCTATTTCGGTCATGGCCAAGCTCTTCATTGTCCGAAGTTGGCAGCAACTCAAACTTATTCGGGCTGTTCTGAATGCCTTCTTGGACAGAAGACTCGGCACGACGAGCTCTCCGCTTTTTGACAGTCTCCTAGTTAGCGCTGGCTCCTGTGCTAGGTATCCCCACAGTGTTAATACCATCCTCTCTTACCACTGCATCCTCCACAGGGGGCTTATCGACAATGGGTGTAGAGCCCCGGATTTTCTACAAGCACTGTTCATGTGAGTGAATAGTGTCGAGGGCACTAGCATTGGAAGGGCCAAAGGCCTTTATTATAAGTTGGGTTTGGTTAATGAGAGTGAGGGTTTCCTCATGGCTTGAGAGTGATGGGAGTCGGTGTATGAATCAAGAGGTGTAAGGTGTTTTGGGAATACATGCAAGAGTTTATACACTCTAAGTTTCAATTTGAGCGATTTTGTAGCGGCCGGGGCCTCCCATGCATTTGGGTTGTGCCCAATGGGTTACCTTAGTTGTTTTAAGAACCTAGGGTCAGGAGTTATGAGAATGGAATAGGGGTTGGATTTGAGGTGGATGGGTTATGAAAATACCCTTAGTATGTATGTAGAAACCCGGAACCGAGTTCCCTAGGCCGAGAATAGTGCCATGACTAGTGTGTGGATAGTGCCTTGTGTGGTGTGTGTAAAGGCTTAAGGCCTTTACATTTTGTTCTTGGTAGGATGGTCCATTTTGTTCTAGTTAGCGTGTGGAGTTAAGTGAGGATTGTAGGTGTGTGTTTTGAATCTCAAAAGAAAATATAAAGATACTCTAAGTGTTTAAATGGGTTGTAGGTGAATAGTGCTAGTGCATGAGGCATAAAGAGGCCGGAACCTCTCATGCATTTCGGTGTGAATTTCTTGATCATTGAGGTGGGTTAAAAACCTATGGAGAACGATTTATGACATGTGAGTATGGTGTTGGACCCAAGGGAAAAGAGTGTGAAAACACTCGAAGAGTTCTGGGTGTTGAAAAGGTATGTTTCGGCATTTACCTCAACTTTAAAGGGCTCTAGTTTAGTCATCGTTGTTCGGAATTGAGTGAGTATTGAATTTTTGGAAAGGTATTAGAAGCCTCTTCGAGTTCATGTTTACCATTTTTCCAGATTTTGAGTCGGGGTTAAGTCAAACTCCCGATTTCCAAAATCAGATCTACTGCAGTATGGGTTGACGAAACCTATTTGCAGATCAGTCGGCTTTAGAGCCATTTTTGGAAAAGTAAACTCAAAATTAAGAGTTATATAAAACATGAAAGTTGTTCCTCTTCGAAAGACGAATCCAACGCAAGTTGAATTGTCAAAATCTAACTACCGAGTCAAATGTTATGGCCAAAATGCCAAGGGACGTTTTTGCAGACAAACTCGCTCGAGCGAGATCCAAACCTGCTCGAGCAAGATTGACCAAAATGCTGTTTTTGAGTACCGGGAGCAACCCGCTCGAGCGAGATGGAGGCCCACTCGAGCGAGATCACCCAGAAATGTTTTTCCAATGCCATTCAAGCTTGGATCTTGGGTCCAAGGCATCCTCAAGTGGAGATTTGATCTCCTTAAGGTATAACACTCTACTATTTCATGTGATGATTCTTCAATGATTTCTAGTATGATTGAAGGAGAACTTAGTTATGATTCCTCTATGCAAATTAAGTTTTGATGCATGACTTTGTTTAAATAAGATGAAAGGAAAGGGTTTAGACAAAGAGAATGTGAATGCACTCTCTAAATGGCGAGTTAGAAATTCTTGATATTAAGGAGGAATGGATGGGTAATGATGACAGAGTAGAACATTTTACTCACTCTCCATTTTGTGCAAAGCTCACAAATAAAATCATGTTAGATCTAGGGTGGATGAATGTTTTTGGTTGATCTATGGCATATGGCCTTGTATTTGTAAAATGAATGCTATGTATGGTGTATTGATAAGATTTCCTTTTTTTCCCTAAATTGCATATGTATTTCGATGACTTATTAGTTTTCCCTCATTATGCATGAGGACTTGTATGATTCCTTGTTTTCCTTAACTGTACACCAAGCATATGCACACACCCACTCCTATGTGTTTGACATTCTCTCATGTATGATGCCACTCAAACATGATTTCCCAAGATCAAACAAAGTATGAGTTACCACGAACAAAGGACAAAAACAATGTTTCAAGGCCATGATCAAACTTGACTCCCCAAGAACACGAATGAAACATGATTCTCGTAAGATCAAGAATAAATATGAATTCCCAAGAACACGAACAAGCATGATTTCCCATGACCAACACGAGTATAATAAACCAAGAACAAACATGATTCTAAGATCAAGAACAAGTATAACTCACAAACAAGAATAAGGAAGTATGTTAGTGTACTATGACCAGGTACGGGCACTAACATATGTTTCCAAGACAAGACAAATGCACAAGAAATGAGAAGAAACTTCACAAGCAAGAATATGAAAGGATGTCAGTGTACTATGACCAGGTACGGGCACTGTCATCTGTTTCCAAGACAAGAATGAAAGGATGCCAGTGTACTATGACCAGGTACGGACACTGTCATCTGTTTCCAAGACAAGAAATAAATTATGTTAATGTACTATGACCAGGTACGGACATTAACATCAGTGACAAGCATGAGAGGATACTTAGTATACAATGACCAGGTACGGGTACTAGTGTCTGTCTCCAAATATGAAAGTATGCCAGTGTACTATGACCAAGTACGGGCACTGGTATAGGTTTCTGAGTCAAGAAATAAAGTGTGCTAATGTACTATGACCAGGTACGGGCACTATCATCTGTTTCCAAGCAAGCAAGATCATAAGAAACTCACAAGCAAGTTAACGAGAATACAAGAGATGATGCAAGTATACTATGACCAGGTACGGGTACTGGCATTTGTCTCAAAGCAAGAACAACACAAGACAAGAAAAACGATACAAGAAATATCAGGTAAACATGAAATGAACAAGACAAGCACGAACTAGACATGACAACCATGATACACGGAGAATAAGAGGAGACAAGCATGATCTACGCAAGAATGAGATAAAACAAGCATGAACTAGACACGCAATGTACACATGATAAGAAAAGATGAACAATGATGAACCTGACACGACAAGAACTAAGACAAGAATATTATGATTCGCTCAAGGGCAAGACAAGGCAAAATGAGTTCCACTAGTCAAAGATCAAGACAAGAATCAAGGCTTATAAAATAGTATTATGCTTCCGTACTCTGATTATTATTATTGATTATGCTATTTAGATTGTGAACTACTTTAATACATATGTAAAATGAAGTTCATAACATGGTTAGTTAGTAGTTTGTAGACGCTGAGTATTCCATGCTCAGCCGTACATTTTATGTCGGCAGGTTCATTCAACATTGTATCCCAGGACATTAGATTGAGATGGATTATGGAGGGCAGGAACCTTCTTGGGATGTTCTTGAGGATGATAGGGGTCTTGACATATGACCTTATGGTTGAGTGATGTAGAGGGAGAGACATGTATTTTGGGTTTTATTTATGGGGATATTTGTATCAGTTTGAGTTGGTAACTCATGTTAAGGATTTTATGTATATGTCTTAGTTTATATCCAATTATTGTAAATGATTAAACATGAAATACAGTCAAGTTATTAAAGAAATTTTCAGTTCACTATTTAGCATGTCTTGTATACTCTTTGCAGATGATTTTAAGTGTAAGTGACGTCGCCAAAGCCTCGTAACTCCTAAGGGGGATTTTGGGGCATTACAATGGGGTCTTCCCTAACATCAGGTGCAGCTTGCTCATGAGTCTTAGTACTATCCTCTTGAACCCCCGGATCAGTGGTTTATAGCGGCACTGACCGGTACTGCTGCCTTGGCACGGCCATTTAGATCGGCTTCTGCTTTTACGTCTGCCTCTAATCACTGGTTGGCTGTTGACCTTTGTTTTTAGGACAGGACTTATCACCATGGTGAAATACCATGCACTGCGAGCACCTCATAGGTTTCCAGTCATATTGAAGTTGGAGCTGATATTCCCCGTTGCCCATTATCTGGATAACAACCTCAGAAGGTAGATTGGCTTCCCTATCATACTGCCAATGGCGCTTAGATAGGATGCCTTCCACATGAAAAGTGGTGGGTCTAGCACCTTAACCCAGATTGGCATAGAGGAGAACTCCACTTTCCCCAACCTGACAGTTCTGTCCCACTCTTTAAGAACAAGCAAGGAATTCCTGACCCTCCATGGGCCACCCTCTAGAATACGGTGCTTATCCTCCTTGCAATTTAGCTTGAATACAAAAAGTCCCGAATCAAGTGAAAATACCTCCATATGACCGCGCACTCTCCAAAGATTTTCAAGCGTACGCTTAGTTGTAAGAAATGGGGGTTTAGGCCCAACAAAAAAACCCACCAAAGAGAACTTCCACTCTTCGGAATTAGCATCAAGTTCTTCGTTAGTTCTCTCAAACACCAGCTTTCCATCAACAATATTGGGTTGCATGAACTCTAAGGCTCTCTAAGCTTTTTTACCTTTGATCGAATGGAACAGATTTGACCAAGCTGCCGGAGGGGGGCCCTCAATCACCAGAGGAGGAGATCTACTCCTTTGGGATGAAGTGCCACCATTCCACGCAATCTCAGCATGAGCTCCAGATGAGCCAGCAGAAGGAAGTGTAACACCACCTACCCCTGCTGCAAAAAATTCTTCTGAGGCAGCCATCTGCCTGAACCCACTCGTTTCAAGGACATTTGCGACAGGCCCAAGGTCAAGAGATTTGGACACCTCATTGTCCTCGACTCCCATCCCATCTTTAGTATTCCCCAAGTCAAACTGATAAGGGGGACCTTCTTTCCCAAGAAACAGACTATTCACCAAAATGGGAAGGTTGAAAAGTGCAGCACACTTTGATTTCGATGGAATCCGAGGTCGTTTGCCCAATATGCGCAACGAGAAGCCGAAATCCATACTTATAAAGAATACTTCGTCCTAAACCTAAAAAAGTGCCCCACATCCAAACTGGGATCAAATTTCGAGAAGTACACATTCTAAGTATGAATTTCGGGCTTCTCGCGGCCCAAATCAGGCAAATGACCTCGGATTCCCTCGAAATGATTTCCCACACAAAGGATGGGTCGAAATACCCGCGTTAGAAGAATCGGCATCGAAATCCAACCCGCGGTTTGCCTTTGGTGCACTTTTTTAGGTTTCGGCTGAAGTATAGTTTCTAAGTATGGATTTCGGCCTCTCGATGCCCAAATTGGGCTAGCGACCTCGGATTCCATTGAAACAAATTCCCACAATTAGGTTGGGTCAAAATACATGCGTTGGAAGAAGCGACATCGAAATCAGACCCCCAGTTTGGATGTGGTGAACTGTTTGAGGTTTAGGTCTAAGTATATTTTCTAATATGGATTTCGGCCTCTCGGTGCACAAATCGAGCTAACGACCTCGGATTCTATCGAAACGAATTCCACCCATAGGTTGGATCAAAATATACGTATTAGAAGAGATGAAATTGAAATGCGATCACCGGTTTTGATTTTGTGCGGGTTTGTAGGTTTAGGCCGAGGTATACTTTATAATTACGAATTTCGAGCCTCTCTGTGCCCAAATTTGGCAAACGATCTGGGATTCAATTGAAACGATTTCCCACACTTAGGTTGGGTCGAAATACAAGCGTTACAAAAATGGCCATCGAAATTCGACCATCGGTATTGATTTTCTTCTCATTTGTAGGTTTAGGCCGAAGTATAATTTCTAAGTATAGATTTCGAACCTCTCGGTGCCTAAATTTTGCAAACGACCTTGGATTCCATCAAATCGAATTTCCACACTTAGGTTGGGTCGAAAAACACACGTTATAAGAAACAGCAATTAAATCCGACCCTTGGTTTGGATGTGGTGCACAATTTAGGTTTAGGACGAAATATACTTTCTAAATATTGATTTCGGCCTCACGGTGCACTAATCGGGCAAACGACCTCATATTCTATCGAAATGAATTCCCACACTTAGGTTGGATCGGAATACACGCATTAGAAGAAACGACATCGAAATCAGACCCCCGATTTGGATGTGGTGCACTTTTTTAGGTTTAGGATGAAGAATATTTTCTAAGTATGGATTTTGGCCTCTCGGTGCACATATCGACCAAACATCCTCGGATTCTATCGAAACGAATTCCACCCTTAGGTTGCATCGAAATATACGCATTAGAAGAAATGAAATTGAAATGCGATCACCGGTTTTGATTTTGTTCGGGTTTGTAGGTTTAGGCCGAGGTATACTTTCTAATTACGAATTTCGAGCCTCTCTGTGCCCAAATCTGGCAAATGATCTGGGATTCAATCTAAACGATTTCCCACACTTAGGTTGGGTTGAAATACAAGCGTTAGAAAAATGGCTATCGAAATTCGACCACCGGTTTTGATTTCTTCTCATTTGTAGGATTAGGCCAAAGTATACTTTCTAAGTACAGATTTCGAGCCTCTCGGTGCGTAAATTTTGCAAACGACCTTGGATTCCATCAAATCGAATTCCCACACTTAGGTTGGGTCGAAAAACATGCGTTATAAGAAACGGCATCGAAATTCAACCCTTGGTTTGGATGTGGTGCACATATATAGGTTTAGGACGAAATATACTTTCTAAATATGGATTTCGGCCTCAGGGTGCACTAATCGGGCAAAAGACCCCGTATTCAATGGCAATGAATATTCCCACACTTAGGTTGGAACGAAATACACGCGTTAGAACAAATGACTTTGAAATCCGTTCACAGGTTTGGATTTGGTGCGCGTTTGTTGGTTTAGGCCAAAGTATACTTTTAAGTATGAATTTCGGGCCTCTCGTGCCCAAATCGAGCGAAAGCCCTCGGGTTCCATTGAAATGATTTCCTACACAATGGCTGGGTCGAAATACTTGCGTTAGAAGAATCATCATCGAAATCCAATAAGTGGTTTGTATTTGGTGCACTTTTTTAGGTTTAGGCGAAAGTATAGTTTCTAAGTATGGATTTCGGCCTCTCGGTGCCCAAATCGTGCTAGTGACCTCGGATTCCATTGAAACGAATTCCCACACTTAGGTTGGGTCGTAATACACGGGTGAAAAGGAACGACATCGAAACATGACCCCCAGTTTGGATGTGGTCCACTTTTTTAGGTTTAGGCCGAAGTATAGTTTCTAAGTGTGGATTTCGGTCTCTTGGTGCCCAAATCGGACTAGCGACCTCGGATTCTGTTGAAATGAATTCCCACACTTAGGTTGGGTGAAAATACATGCATTAGAAGAAACGACATCGAAATCAGACCCCTGATTTGGATGTGGTGCACTTTTTTAGGTTTAGGGCGAAGAATATTTTCTAAGTATGGATTTCGGCCTCTCGGTGCACATATCGAGCAAACGTCCTCGGATTCTATCGAAAGAAATTCCACCCTTCGGTTGGATCGAAATATATGCATTAGAAGAAATGAAATTGAAATGCGATCACCGGTTTCGATTTTGTGCGGGTTTGTAGGTTTAGGCCTAGGTATACTTTCTAAGTACAAATTTTTAGCCTCTCGGTGCCCAAATCTGGCAAATATGATTTGGGATTCAATCGAAACAATTTCCCACACTTAGGTTGGGTAGAAATACAAGCGTTAGAAAAATGGCCATCGAAATTCGACCACCGGTTTTGATTTTCCTCTCATTTGTAGGTTTAGGCCGAAGTATACTTTCTGAGTATTGATTTCGAACCTCTTGGTGCCTAAATTTTGCAAACGACCTTGGATACCATCAAATCGAATTTCCACACTTAGGTTGGGTCGAAAAACATGCGTTATAAGAAACGGCATCAAAATCTGACCATTGGTTTAGATGTGGTGCACATTTTTAGGTTTAGGACAAAGTATACTTTCTAAGTATGGATTTTGGCCCCTCGGTGCATAAATCTGGCAAACGACCTCGGAGTCTAACAAAATGAATTCTACACATAGGTTGGATCGAATTTGTCACGTTAGAACAAATGACATCGGAATCCGATCATGGGTTTGGATTTGGTGCGCGTTTGTATGTTTCGTCCGAAGTATACTTTCTAAGTATGAATTTCGGGCCTCTCGATGCCCAAATCGGGCAAACGACCTCGGATTCCATCGAAATGATTTCCCACACAAAGGTTGGGTCGAAATACCCGTGTTAGAAGAATCGGCATCGAAATCCAACCCGCGGTTTGCCTTTGGTGCAGTTTTTTCGGTTTAGGCCGAAGTATAGTTTCTAAGTGTGGATTTCGGCTTCTTGGTGCCCAAATCGGACTACCGACCTCAGATTCTGTTGAAACGAATTCCCAGACTTAGGTTGGGTCAAAATACACGCGTTGGAAGAAGCGACATCGAAATCAGACCCCCAGTTTGGATGTTGTGAACTGTTTGAGGTTTAGGTCGAAGTATATTTCCTAAGAACGGATTTCGGCCTCTTGGTGCACAAATCGAGCTAACGACCTCGGATTCTATCGAAACGAATTCAACCCTTGGTTGGATCGAAATATACGCATCAGAAGAAATGAAATTGAAATGCGATCACCGGTTTTGATTTTGTGCGGGTTTGGTTGTTTAGGCCGAGGTATACTTACTAAGTACAAATTTCGAGCCTCTCGGTGCTCAAATCTGGCAAACGATATGGGATTCAATCGAAACATTTTCCCACACTTAGGTTGGGTCGAAATTCTAGCGTTAGAAAAATTGCCATCGAATTCGACCACCAGTTTTGATTTTCTTCTCAATTGTAGGTTTAGGGCGAAGTATACTTTCTAAGTATAGATTTCGAGCCTCTCGGTGCCTAAATTTTGCAAACGACCTTGGATTC
The DNA here is from genome assembly GCA_015143295.1 of Tetracentron sinense. Lineage (NCBI taxonomy): Eukaryota > Viridiplantae > Streptophyta > Magnoliopsida > Trochodendrales > Trochodendraceae > Tetracentron > Tetracentron sinense. The sequence goes on along the minus strand of CM026565.1, from coordinate 13,889,587 downwards.
CATCAAATCGAATTTCCACACTTAGGTTGGGTCGAAAAACATGCGTTATAAGAAACGGCATCGAAATCCGACCCTTGGTTTGGATATTGTGCACATTTTTATGTTTAGGACGAAATGTACTTTCTAAATATGGATTTCGGCCTCACAGTGCTCTAATCGGGCAAACGACCTCGGGTTCTATCGAAATGAATTCCCACACTTAGGTTGGATCGGAATACACGCGTTAGAACAAATGACTTCGAAATCCGTTCGCAGGTTTGGATTTGGTGCGCGTTTGTAGGTTTAGGCCGAAGTTTACTTTCTAAGTATGAATTTCGGGCCTCTCGTGCCCAAATCGAGCGAAAGACCTCGGGTTCCATTGAAATGATTTCCTACACAATGGTTGGGTCGAAATACCCGCGTTAGAAGAATCGTCATCGAAATCCAATAAGCGGTTTGCATTTGGTGCACTTTTTTAGGTTTAGGCCGAAGTATAGTTTCTAAGTATGGATTTTGGCCTCTCGGTGCCAAAATCGGGCTAGCAACCTCGGATTCCATTGAAACGAATTCCCACACTTAGGTTGGGTTGAAATACATGCGTGAGAAGAAACGACATCGAAACATGACCCCCAGTTTGGATGCGGTGCACTTTTTAAGGTTTAGGCCGAAGTACAGTTTTTAAGTGTGGATTTCGACCTCTTGGTGCCCAAATCGGACTACCGACCTCGGATTCTGTTGAAACGAATTTCCACACTTAGGTTGGGTCAAAATTTACGCTTTAGAAGAAACGACATCGAAATCAGACCCCCGATTTGGATGTGGTGCACTTTTTTAGGTTTAGGACGAAGAATATTTTCTAAGTATGGATTTCGGCCTCTCGGTGCACATATCGAGCAAACGTCCTCGGATTCTATCGAAACGAATTCCACCCTTAGGTTGGATCGAAATACACGCGTTAGAAGAAATAAAATTGAAATGCGATCACAGGTTTGGATTTTGTGCGGGTTTGTAAGTTTAGGCCGAGGTATACTTTCTGAGTACGAATTTCGAGCCTCTTGGTGCCCAAATCTGGCAAAAACGATCTGGGATTCAATCGAAACGATTTCCCACACTTAGGTTGGGTCGAAATACAAGCGTTAGAAAAATGGCCATCGAAATCCGACCCCCGGTTTTGATTTTGTTCTCACTTGTAGGTTTAGGCCGAAGTATACTTCCTAAGTATCAATTTCGAGCCTCTTGGCGACCCAATCGGGGAAACGACCTCGGATTACATCAAAACGAATTCCAACACCCAGGTTTGGTCGATATACAGGCATTAGAAGAAATGACATCGAAATCCAATCCCCGGTTAGGAGGTGGTGCAAATTTTTAGGTTTAGGACAAAGTATACTTTCTAGGTATGGATTTCGGCATCTCGGTGCATAAATCGGGCAAACGAGCTCAGATTGTATAGAAATGAATTCTACACATAGGTTGGATCGTATTACACACGTTAGAACAAATGACATCGGAATCCGATCATGGGTTTGGATTTGTTGCGCGTTTGTAGGTTTAGGCCGAAGTCAACTTTCTAAGTATCAATTTCGGGCCTCTCAATGTCCAAATCGGGCAAACGACCTTGAATTCCATCGAAATGATTTCCCACACAAAGGTTGGGTCGAAATACCCGCGTTAGAAGAATCAGCATCGAAATCAGACCCCCAGTTTGGATTTAGTGAACTGCTTCAGGTTTAGGTCGAAGTATATTTTATAAGTATGGATTTCGGTCTCTCGGTGCACAAATCGAGCTAACGACCTCGGATTCTATCGAAACAAATTCCACCCTTAGGTTGGATAGAAATATACGCATCAAAAAAATGAAATTGAAATGCGATCACAGGTTTTGATTTTGTGCGGGTTTGTTGGTGTAGGCCGAGGTTTACTTTCTAAGTACGAATTTCGAGCTTCTCGGTGCCCAAATCTGGCAAACGATCTGGGATTTAATCGAAACGATTTCCCACACTTAGGTTGGCTCGAAATACAAGCTTTAGAAAAAAGAATATCGAAATCCGACCACCGGGTTTGATTTTGTTCTCATTTGTAGGTTTAGGGAGAAGAGTACTTTCTAAGTATAGATTTCGAGCCTCTCGGTGCCTAAATTTTGCAAACGACCTTGGATTCCATCAAATCGAATTCCCACACTTAGGTTGGGTCGAAAAACATGCGTTATATGAAACGGCATCGAAATCCGACCCTGGTTTGGATGTGGTGCACATTTTTAGGTTTAGGACGAAATTTACTTTCTAAATATGGATTTCGGCCTCACGGTGCACTAATCGGGCAAACGACCTCGTATTCTATCGAAATGAATTCCCACACTTAGGTTGGATCGGAATACACGCATTAGAAGAAACGACATCGAAATCAGACCCCCAATTTGGATGTGGTGCACTTTTTTAGGTTTAGGACGAAGAATATTTTCAAAGTAAGGATTTCGGCCTCTCAGTGCACATATCGACCAAACTTCCTCGGATTCTATCGAAACGAATTCCACCCTTAGGTTGCATCGAAATACACGTGTTAGAAGAAATGAAATTGAAATGCGATCACAGGTTTGGATTTTTTGCGGGTTTGTAGGTTTAGGCCGAGGTATACTTTCTAAGTACGAATTTCGAGCCTCTCTATGCCCAAATCTGGCAAACGATCAGGGATTCAATCGAAACGATTTCCCACACTTAGGTTGGGTCAAAATACAAGCGTTAGAAAAATGGTCATCGAAATCCGACCACCGGTTTTGATTTTGTTCTCATTTGTAGGTTTAGGCCGAAGTATAATTTTAGATTTCAAGCCTCTCGGTGCCCAAATTTTGCAAACGACCTCGGATTCCATCAAATCGAATTCCCACACTTAGGTTGGGTCGAAAAACATGCGTTATAAGAAACGGCATCGAAATCTGACCCTTGGTTTGGATGTGGTGCACATTTTTATGTTTAGGAGGAAATTTACTTTCTAAATATGGATTTCGGCCTCACGGTGCACTAATCAGGCAAAGGACATCGGATTTATCGAAATTAATTCCCACACTTAGGTTAGATCGGAATATACGCGTCAGAAAAAATGACTAAGAAATCAGATCACAGGTTTGGATTTGGTGCGCATTTGTAGGTTTAAGCCGAAGTATACTTTCTAAGTATAAATTTCAGGACTCTTGTACCCAAATCGGGCAAAAGAAATCGAGTTCTATCGAAATGATTTCCCACACAATGGTTTGGTCGAAATACCCACGTTTGAAGAATCCGCATCGAAATCCAACCCGCGGTTTACATTTGGTGCACATTTTTAGGTTTAGGCCGAAGTATAGTTTCTAAGTATGGATTTCGGCCTCTCGGTGCCCATATCGGGCGAGCGATCTCGGATTCCATTTAAACGAATTCTCACACTTAGGTTGGGTCGAAATACACGTTTTAGAAGAAACGACATCGAAACCTGACCCCCAGTTTGAATGTGGTGCACTTTTTTAGGTTTAGGCCGAAGTATAGTTTCCAGGTGTGGATTTTGGCCTCTCAGTGCCCAAATTGGGCTAGCGACCTCGGATTATGTTGGAACGAATTCCCACCCTTATTAGGTTGGGTCAAAATACACGTGTTAGAAGAAACGATGAAATCAGACCCCCGGTTTGGATGTGGTGCACTTTTTTAGGTTTAGGATGAAGTATTTTTTCTAAGTATGGATTGCAGGCTCTCGGTGCACAAATCGAGCAAACGACCTAGGATTCTATCGAAATGAATTCCACACTTGGATCGAAATACACGCGTGAGAAGAAATGACATTGAAATGCGATCAGAAGTTTTGATTTTGTGCGGGTTTGTAGGTTTAAGCATCGTATGCTTTCTAAGTACGAATTTCGAGCCTCTCGGTGCCCAAATCGGGAGAGCGATCTCGGATTCCATTGAAACGAATTCCCACACTTAGGTTGGGTCGAAATACACGTTTGACAGGAAACGACATCGAAACCTGACCCCTAGTTTGGATGTGGTGCACTTTTTTAGGTTTAGGCCGAAGTATAGTTTCTAGGTGTGGATTTTGGCCTCTCAGTGCCCAAATTGGGCTAGCGACCTCGGATTATGTTGGAACGAATTCCCACCCTTCGGTTGGGTCAAAATACACGTGTTAGAAGAAACGATGAAATCAGACCCTCGGTTTGGATGTGGTGCACTTTTTTAGGTTTAGGATGAAGTATATTTTCTAAGTATGGATTGCGGGCTCTCGGTGCACAAATCGAGCAAACGACCTCGGATTCTATCGAAATGAATTCCACACTTAGGTTGGATCGAAATACACGCGTGAGAAGAAATGACATTGAAATGCGATCACAAGTTTTGATTTTGTGCGGGTTTGTAGGTTTAAGCCGAGGTATGCTTTCTAAGTACGAATTTCGAGCCTCTCGGTTTCCAAATCGGGCGAGCGATCTCGGATTCCATTGAAACGAATTCTACACTTAGGTTGGGTCGAAACACACGTTTTAGAAGAAACGACATCGAAACCTGACCCCTAGTTTGGATGTGGTGCACTTTTTTAGGTTTAGGCCGAAGTATAGTTTCTAGGTGTGGATTTTGGCCTCTCAGTGCCCAAATTGGGCTAGGGACCTCGGATTATGTTGGAACGAATTCCCACCCTTAGGTTGGGTCAAAATACACGTGTTAGAAGAAACGACGAAATCAGACCCCTGGTTTGGATGTGGTGCACTTTTTTAGGTTTAGGATGAAGTATATTTTCTAAGTATGGATTGCGGGCTCTCAGTGCACAGATCGAGCAAACGACCTCGGATTCTATTGAAATGAATTCCACACTTAGGTTGGATCGAAATACACGCGTGAGAAGAAATGACATTGAAATGCGATCACAAGTTTTGATTTTGTGCGGGTTTGTAGGTTTAAGCCGAGGTATACTTTCTAAGTACGAATTTCGAGCCTCTCGGTGCCCAAATTGTGGAAACGATGTCGGATTCAACCGAAACGATTTCCCACACTTAGGTTGGGTCGAAATACAAGCGTTAGAAAAATGAAAATCGAAATTCGACCACCGGTTTTGATTTCTTCTCATTTGTAGGTTTAGGCCGAAGTATACTTTCTAAGTATAGATTTCGAGCCTCTTGGTGCCTAAATTTTGCAAACGACCTTGGATTCCATCAAATCGAATTCCCACACTTAGGTTGGGTCGAAAAACATGCGTTATATGAAACGGCATCGAAATCCGACCATGGTTTGGATGTGGTGCACATTTTTAGGTTTAGGACGAAATATACTTTCTAAATATGGATTTCGGCCTCACGGTGCATTAATCGGGCAAACGACCTCGTATTCTATCGAAATGAATTCCCACACTTAGGTTGGATCGGAATACACGCATTAGAAGAAACGACATCGAAATCAGTCCCCCAATTTGGATTTGGTTCTCATTTATAGGTTTTGGCCGAAATATACTTTCTAAGTACGGATTTCGAGCCTCTCGGTGCCCAAATTTCGCAAACGTCCTCAGATTCAATCAAATCGAATTCCCACACTTAGTTCGAGTTGAAAAACATGTGTTAGAAGAAACGGTATCGAAATTCGACCCTTGGTTTGGATGTGGTGCACATTTTTAGGTGTAGGATGAAGTATACTTTCTATGTATGGAATTCGCCATCATGGGGCGGCAATCGGGCAAACTATCTCGGATTTTATCGAAATGAATTCCTACACTTAGGTTTGAGTGAAATACATGCATTAGATCAAATGACATCGAAATCCGATCACAGGTTTGGATTTGGTGCGTGTTTGTAAGTTTAGGCCGAAGTATACTTTCTAAGTATGAATTTCGGGCCTCTCGGTGCCCAAATCGGACAAGCAACCTCGGATTCCATCGAAATGACTTCCCACACTTAGGTTGGGTTGAAATATACGCGTTAGAAGAAACGACATTGAAATCCGACCTCTGGTTTAGAATTGGTGTGCTTTTTTACGATTAAGCCGAAGTATACTTTCTAAGTATGGATTTCGAGCCTCTCAGTGCCCAAATTTTGTAAACGACCTCGGATTCCATCGCGAATCTTCTAACGTGGGCATCGAAATCCGACCCTTGGTTTGGAAGTGGAGCATATTTTTAGGTTTAGGACAAAGTATACTTTCTAAGTATTGATTTCAGCCTTTCGGTGCTTAATTAGAAGATTCGGCATCGCCTAAACCTACAAACACGGACCAAATCCAAACCCATGATCGGATTCCGATGTCATTTGTTCCAACGTGTGTAATTCGATCCAACCTATGTGTAGAATTCATTTCGATAGAATCCGAGGTCGTTTGCCCGATTTAAGCACTGAAAGGCCGAAATTCATACTTAAAAAGTATACTTTTTCCTAAACGTAAAAATATGCACCACTTCCAAACCAAGGGTTGGATTTCGATGCCGTTTCTTATAACGCATGATTTTCGACCCAGCCTAATTGTGGGAATTCGATTTGATGGAATCCAAGGTCGTTTGTAAAATTTAGGCTCCGAGAGGCTCAAAATCAATACTTAGAAAGTATACTTCGGCCTAAACCTACAAATGAGAAGAAAATCAAAACCGGTGGTCGAATTTCGATGGCCATTTTTGTAACGCTTGTATTTCTACCCAACCTAAGGGTGGGAAATTGTTTCGATTCAATCCCAGATCGTTAGCCAGATTTGGGCACCGAGAGGATAGAAATTTGTACTTAGAAAGTATACCTCGGCCTAAACCTACAAACCCGCACAAATTTTGATCCTCTCGGTGCCCAAATCTGGCAAACAATCTGGGATTCAATCGAAACGATTTCCCACACTTAGGTTGTGTAGAAATAAACTGGTGATCGCATTTCAATTTCATTTCTTCTATTGCGTATATTTCGATCCAATCGAAGGGTGGAATTCGTTTCGATTGAATCTGAGGACGTTTGCTCGATATGTGCACCGAGAGGCCGAAATCCATATTAGAAAATATTCTTCGTCCCAAACCTAAAAAAGTGGACCACATCCAAATCGGGGGTTTGATTTCGATGTCGTTTCTTCTAAGGCGTGTATTTTGACCCAACCTAAGTGTGGGAATTCGTTTCAATAGAATCTGAGGTTGCTAATCCGATATGGGCACCAAGAGGCCGAAATCCAAACTTAGAAACTATTCTTCGGCCTAAACCAAAAAAAGTGCACCACATTCAAACTGGGGGTCATGTTTCGATGTCGTTTCTTCTCACACGTGTATTACGACCCAACCTAAGTGTGGGAATTCAATTCAATGGAATCTGAGGTCACTAGCCCGATTTGGGCACCGAGAGGCCGAAATCCATACTTAGAAACTATACTTTGGCCTAAACCTAAAAAAGTGCACCAAATCCAAACCCATGATCGGATTCCGATGTCATTTGTTCCAACGTGTGTAATTCGATCCAACCTATGTGCAGAATTCATTTCGATAGAATCCGAGGTTGTTTGCCCGATTTAAGCACCGAGAGGCCGAAATCCATACTTACAAAGTATACTTTGTCCTAAACCTAAAAATATGTACCACATCCAAACCAAGGGTCGGAGGTCGATGCCGTTTCTTATAACGCATGATTTTCGACCTAACCTAAGTGTGGGAAATCGATTTGATGGAATCCAAGGTCGTTTGCAAAATTTAGGCACCGAGAGGCTCGAAATCTATACTTAGAATATATACATCGGCCTAAACCTACAATTGAGAAGAAAATCAAAACCGGTGGTCAAATTTCGATGGCCATTTTTCTAACGCTAGTATTTCGACACAACCTAAGTGTGGGAATCGTTTCGATTGAATCCCAGATCGTTTGCCAGATTTGGGCACCGAGAGGCTCGAAATTCGTACTTAGAACGTATACCTCGGCCTAAACCTACAAACTTGAACAAAATCAAAACTGGTTCATTTATGCTATTGCGTATATTTCGTTCCAAACTAAGGTGGAATTCGTTTCGATAGAATCCGAAATCGTTAGCACGATTTGTGCAACGAGAGGCCAAAATCCATACTTAGAAAATATTCTTCGTCCTAAACCTAAAAAAGAGCACCACATCCAAATCGGGGATCTGATTTTGATGTCGTTTCTTCTAATACGTGTGTTTTGACACAACCTAAGTGTGGGAATTCGATTTGATGGAATCCATGGTCGTCTACAAAATTTAGGCACCGAGAGGCTCGAAACCTATACTTAGAAAGTATACTTCGGCCTAAACCTATAAATGAGAACAAATAAAAACCGGTGGTCGGATTTCGATGGCCATTTTTCTAACGCTTGTGTTTCGACACAACCTAAGTGTGGAAAATCGTTTCAATTGAATCCCAGATCGTTTGCAATATTTGGGCACCGAGGGCCTCGAAATTCGTACTTAGAAAGTATACCTCGGCCTAAACCTACAAACCCGCACAAAATCCAAACCTGTGATCGCCTTTCTATTTCATTTCTTCTAACGCGTGTATTTCGATCCAACCTAAGGGTGGAATTCGTTTAAATAGAATTCGAGGACGTTTGCTCGATATGTGCACCGAGAGGCCGAAATCCTTACTTAGAAAATATTCTTCGTCCTAAACATAAAAAAGTGCACCACATCCAAATCGGGGGTCTGATTTCGATGTCGTTTCTTCTAATGTGTGTATTTTGACACAACCTAAGTGTGGGAATTCGATTTGATGGAATCCAAGGTCGTTTGCAAAATTTAGGCACCGAGAGGCTTGAAATCTATACTTAGAAAGTATACTTCGGCCTAAACCTACAAATGAGAACAAAATCAAAACCGGTGGTCAGATTTCGATGGCCATTTCTCTAACGCTTGTATTTCAACCCAACCTAAGTGTGGGAAATCGTTTTGATTGAATCCCAGATCGTTTACAAGATTTTGGCACCGAGAGGCTCGAAATTCGTACTTAGAAAGTACAGCTCGGCCTAAACCTACAAACCCGCACAAAATCCAAACCTGTGATCGCATTTCAATTTCATTTCATCTAACGGGTGTATTTCGATCCAAACTAAGGGTAGAATTCGTTTCGATAGAATCCGAGGACGTTTGCTTGATATGTGCACCGAGAGGCCGAAATCAATTCTTAGAAAACATTTTTTGTCCTAAACCTAAAAAAGTGCACCACATCCAAATCGGGGGTCTGATTTTGATGTCGTTTCTTCTAATGTGTGTATTTTGACCCAACTTATGTGTGGGAATTCGATTTGATGGAATCCGAGGTCGTTTGCAAAATTGAGGCACCGAGAGGCTCGAAGTCTATACTTAGAAAATATACATCGGCCTAAACCTATAAATGAGAAGAAAATCAAAACCGGTGGTCGAATTTGGATGGCCATTTTTCTAACGCTTGTTTTTCGACCCAACCTAAGGGTAGGAAATCGTTTCGATCGAATTCCAGATCGTTTGCCAGATTTGGGCACCGAGAGGCTCGAAATTCGTACGTAGAACGTATTCCTTGGCCTAAACCTACAAACCCGCACAAAATCCAAACCGGTGATCACATTTCAATTTTCTTCTTCTAATGCGTATGTTTCGATCCAACCTAAGGGTGGAATTTGTTTCGATAGAATTCGAGGTCGTTAGCTCGATTTGTACAATGAGAGGCCGAAATCCATACATAGAAAATATTCTTCGTCCTAAACCTAAAAAGTGCACCACATCCAAATCGGGGGTCTGATTGCGAAGTCTTTTCTTCTAATGCGTGTATTTTGACCCAACCTAAGTGTGGGAATTTGATTTGATGGAATCCAAGGTCGTTTGCAAAATTTAGGCATCGAGGGGCTCAAAATCTATTCTTAGAATGTATACTTCGGCCAAAACCTACAAATGAGAAGAAAATCAAAACCGGTGGTCAAATTTCGAAGGCCATATCTCTAACGCTAGTATTTCGACCCAACCTAAGTGTGGGAAATCGTTTTGATTGAATCCCAGATCGTTTGCCAGATTTGGGCACCGAGAGGCTCGAAATTCATACTTAGAACGTATACCTCGGCCTAAACCTACAAACCCGCTCAAAATGAAAACCGGTGATCGCATTTCAATTTCATTTCTTCTAATGCATCTATTTCGATCCAACCTAAGGGTGGAATTCGTTTCGATAGAATCCGAGGTCGTTAGAACGATTTGTGCCCTGAGAATCCGAAATCCATACTTAGAAAGTATTCTTCGTCCTAAACTTAAAAAAGTGCACCACATACAAGTCGGGGGTCTGATTTCGATGTCGTTTCTTCTAATGTATGTATTTTGACCTAACCTAAGTGTGGGAATTCGATTTGATGGAATCCAAGGTCGTTTGCAAAATTTAGGCACCGAGAGGCTCGAAATCTATACTTAGAAAGTACTCTTCTCCCTAAACCTACAAATGAGAACAAAATCAAAACCGGTGGTCGGATTTCGATTGCCATTTTTCTAATGCTTGTATTTCGACCCAACGTAGGTGTGGGAAATCATTTCGATTGAATCCCAGATTGGTTGCCATATTTGGGCACCGAGAGGCTTGAAATTCGTACTTAGAAAGTATTCCTCAGCCTAAACCTACAAACCCGAAGAAAGTATTCCTCAGCCTAAACCTACAAACCCGAACTAAATCCAAACCTGGGATCGCATTTCAATTTCATTTCTTCTAACGCGTGTATTTCGATCCAACCTAAGGGTAGAATTCGTTTCGATAGAATTCGAGGACGTTTGCTTGATATGGGCACCGAGAGGCCGAAATCCATACTTAGAAAAGATTCTTCGTCCTAAACTTAAAAAAGAGCTCCACATCCAAATCGGGGGTCTGATTTCGATGTCATTTCTTCTAATGTGTGTATTTTGACCCAACCTAAGTGTGGGAATCCGATTTGATGGAATCCAAGGTCGTTTGCAAAATTTAGGCACCGAGAGACTCGAAATCTATAATTAGAAAGTATACTTCGGCCTAAACCTACAAATGAGAACAAAATCAAAACCGGTTGTCGGATTTCAATGGCCATTTTTCTAATGCTTGTATTTCGACCCAACCTAAGTGTGGGAAATCGTTTCGATTGAAACCCAGATCGTTTGCCAGATTTGGGCACCGAGAAGCTCGAAATTCGTACTTTGAAAGTATACCTCGACCAAAACCTACAAACCCGCACAAAATCCAAACCTGTGATCTCATTTCAATTTCATTTCATCTAACGCGTGTATTTTGATCCAACCTGAGGGTGCAATTCGTTTCGATAGAATCCGAGGACGTTTGCTCGATATGTGCACCGAGAGGCCGAAATCAATTCTTAGAAAACATTCTTCGTCCTAAACCTAAAAAAGTGCACCACATCCAAATCGGGGGTCTGATTTCGATATCGTTTCTTCTAATGCGTGTATTTTGACCCAACCTAAGTCTGAGAATTCGTTTAAACAGAATCCGAGGTCGCTAGTCCAATTTGGGCACCAAGAGGCCGAAATCCACACTTAGAAACTATACTTCGGCCTAAACGTAAAAAAGTGCACCCCATCAAAATTGGGGGACATGTTTTGAAGTCGTTTCTTCTCGAGCGTGTATTTCGACCCAACCTAAGTGTGGGAATTCGTTTGAATGGAATCCGAGGTCGCTAGCCCGATTTGGGCACCGAGAGGCCGAAATCCATCCTTAGAAACTATACTTCGGCCTAAACCTAAAAAAGTGCACCAAATGCAAACTGCTTATTGGATTTCGATGACGATTCTTCTAACACGGGTATTTCGACCCAACCATTGTGTAGGAAATCATTTGGATGGAACCCGATGTCTTTTGCTCGATTTGGGCACGAGAGGCCCGAAATTCATACTTAGCAAGTATACTTCGGCCTAAACCTAAAAATGCGCAGCAAATCCAAACCTGTGAACGGATTTCGAAGTCATTTGTTCTATAAATGCGTTATTCCGATCCAAACTCAAGGTGGGAAGTCTTTCAGCTAGAAATACAGGTCGTTTGTACGATTAGTGCTCCATGAGGGAGGGCCCGAAATCGCATTATTTAGAAGTATAATTTCGTCGCTATC
>CM026565.1:13852398-13877515 GCA_015143295.1 Tetracentron sinense | reverse complement strand
GCGCGAGTTTTTGCTCTTGAAAGATGGTGATGCACTCGAATCTGACGATTAGTGCAAGGTACGCGATTGTAGCTTATTTATTATCCTAAACATTAAATTCAAAACTGCTCAAATATTAAATCAGTTGCCGTACTTGAAATGTTATATATGTATGAATTACCTACAGGATACACTGTGATGCATGGATTGACGTACCAGTTTTAAAATGTAGAACCTGGACCTTTTCACGTTTTAAGGCATGGAAATTTGCGTTGTCAATTTTACTTTTAAAAGTGTAATTAAATTAAATAAGGAAGAAATTGGAAATTTGAAATGTCAGAACTGATGTTCCTTCGAAAGTACGAACACAAACGCAAGTTGAATCGTCAAAATCGGACGAACGAGTCAAAAAGATATGGCCCAAACACAGTTGACCTGTAGGAAAACGTTTATAATATTTATACTGTGTTCATCCGTGTACAAATCAGCCCCGGGCACATTCACGCACACGAAGTTGGCAGATTTCACGCCACCACGGAGTGCACTATTCACGCCACCACGAGTTGGCCTATTCAGGCACCACGAGTTGCAAATTCACGCCAATCGAGGTGGCACTATTCACGCCAACAGAGTTGGCATATTCATGCGCCACCTCGAGTTGCACTATTATGGACCACGAGTTGCACTATTCAAGCCACCCACGGGTTGAACTATTCACAGACACAACGAGTTGGCAATATTCACAGCACACGATATGTTGGCACTATTTCAGGGCACCACGAAGTTTGCAAACTGTATTCACGCCACACGAGTTGGCACTATTCACGCCACCAGGAGTCGGCACTATATTAGCCACAACGAGTGGCCTATTCATGCACCACGCGGTGGCCACATTCACGCCACCACCGAGTGGGCACTCTTCATCGGCACCACGAGTGCCATCACGCCCCACGAGTGGCAATAGGACAGCACCTTACACGGTTTAACTATCATGGCAAAAAGAGTTGTACTACGCCACCACGAGTTGTCACTATTCACGCCACCACGAGTTGCACTATTTCACGCCACCCACGAGTTGGCCCTATTCATTTGGGCACCACGAGTTGCACTATTCACAGCCACCCACCAGAGTTGCACTATTCACGCCACCACGAGTTGGCACTATTCACGGCCCACACGAGTTGCCACTATTCATGGCACCACGCGTGCACTATTTATACACGCCACCACGGGTTCTTGGCCACTATTCACAGCCACCACGAGTTGCACTATCACAGCACCAGCAGTTGGCACTATCATTCTGGCACCACGAGTTGCACTATTCCACGCCATCCACGCCGTCGGCACGAGATTGGCACTATTCACGCCACCACGAGTTGGGCACTATCATGGCACCACGAGTTGGCACTATTCACGCCACCACGAGTTGGCACTATTCACGCCACCACGAGGTTGCACTATTCACGCCACCACGAGTTGGCACTATTCCGCCACCACGAGTTGGCACTATTCACAGCACAATATGTGTCGCACTATTCACGGTCCTCGCGTCTTGCAGAAATCCCAGTAAGGGTATTACGGTCTTTTGGTCAGTTCACTCTTACCTTAAGAGTTTAACCCGAGCCTTTAGGGCTTCATTCGACACTTAGAGAGTTTGAGAGAATAGGAGAAGGGGAGAAGGCGATTCCAACCTAGGGTTCCCATTTTGGAGAGAAATCAAAGGGTTTTGAAACCCTAGATCAACCTCCAGCCCATTTTCTTCAAGATCAAGGCACAAACTCGTGAGGAGCATCTCCTCAACTAGGGCAGCAGCTACACAGTCGTTTTGGAAAGGGGTTTTCTTCCTCATTTCTTCAAGGTCGGTACTTTTTACTACCCTCCTAGTTATAGTTCTTCTTTCCCCTTCATTTCTCTTATTTTCTTTCATTATACATGTGCTATGAGATGAATGGTGGTGAATGGTTGTGAATGGGTGTTAATGGAGAATGGAGATGGAATGGGCGACTGGATGCCAATGGTGTTGTGTGATGAACAAATGGGGAAGGGCATTGTTCAAATAATGAATATACATGTATGATTTGAGAAAAAAAAAAAAACCATCTAGAAAAGCATGTTGTAGGGTAAATTCAAAATGACACACCATGTTTGATGAAATGCCAAGGTGAATATAGTGAACTGTATATTTGGAAATGCATGCCTAATGAAGTATGAATATTGCTAGGGTCTATGATAGTGTGTTTTCTGCTTTCCCTAAATGATATGAATATTACATTGCTCAATCATTGATGCTATATGTGTTGTGAAATTACCCAAATGTCATATTTAAATTTAAATGCAAGTATGTACACGATTCCCACGAGCACGGCATGCATGACATGATTTATCGAGGTTTTCAGGAACATGGTTAGAGGTGGGACATATCCTACGATATGTTTTACCTCGTTCATGACAAGACATGGCATGACAAGCATAAGCATTCTAGGAAGAAGGGTCTCCCTTCCCTCACAAGTAGTTTACTCTTCCAAGCAAGCATGACAAGACATGGCATGACAAGCATAAGCATTCTAGGAAGAAGGGTCTCCCTTCCCTCACAAGTAGTTTACTTTCCAAGCAAGCATGACATGGCATGACACGCATGATATGACAAGATAAGATAAACATGACAAGTTTCAAGTACGAAAAGATATTTCAAGTCAAGTCAAGTGCACGATGTTTTCAAGAGGATTTATCGGTTTTCTACGAATTACAAGCATGATTATAAACTGCTTTACTTCCTTGTATGATATGAACTGTTTCCGTTTGACATATATAAATTGCTCCTGATTATGTATTGCCATTTTATGCTATAATTGTTGGTTAGTATTTAGTACCCGCTGAGTATTCCATGCTCAGCCGTACTTCTTATGTCGGCAGGTTCTGAGGGAGCTGCTGCTCCATTTGATGTTTGTGCTCCTGGTCCATGGGTGGAAGAGGAGTACGTCGAGGAGCCTTTGGAGGAACCCCCCGTAGAGGGTTACCAATAGGTGGTTGTAGATTCTGAGTGGATTAGCTGTGGGTGAGATGAGAGATTATATCCACGTATTTTTGCGGGTTTGTCCGTACTTTCTTATGGATTGCTTTTGTATAAACTTGAATTTAAGTATGTATATACATAAAGGGTTGTTAGTCTTCCGCTGTGCCATGATAGAGTATGTTTCCGCTGATAATGTCCTCTATTGTATATGCTCTGTGGGTTTTTGCAGGATGGTTTGTCAAGCAAGTCATGTTTAGTCGTCCAAAGTTCACTCTAACTCCTAGGGTGGGTTTTGGGGCGCTACATAAAATTTCAGGAACCCTACTAGTCAATGAGTGTTTGGCTCGAGTATTGATTGATACCGGGTTTACTCATTCGTTTGTCTCGCTGAGTTTTTCAGAAGGCTTTTCCGTAGAGCCAAGTTAGCTAGAACTGGAGTTAGCCATTTCGACTCCTCTCGGCAAAACAGTATTGGCAGATAAAGTGTACAGAAATAGTGTGGTCCAAGTTGGAAGCCACGAGTTGGCGGTTGGTCTCATTGTCCTTGGATTCCAAGACTTTGATGTTATATTGGGAATGGATTGGTTAGCAGCACATCATGGGCATGTAGCTTGCTTTGAGAAAATGGTACTCTTCAAGCCAGTAGAAGGAAAGCCATTCCACTTTCGCGGGTTGAAAAGTAGATCTATTGCTCGTTTTGCGGCGTTGAGCTTAGCTAACCCCGAGGTAAAGGACTCATCGACTATTCCGGTTGTGAGTGAGTTCCTGGATGTATTTCCAGAGGAGTTGCCAGGATTGCCTTCAGACAGGGAGATTGAGTTTATGATCGAGCTTGCACCAGGCACAGCTCCTGTTTTCAAGGCTCCATATAGGATGGCCCCGATTGAACTTAAGGAGTTGAAGACTCAGTTGGAAGCATTACAAAGCCTTGGCTTCATTCGACCAAGTGTCTCACCGTGGGGTGCCCCAGTGTTGTTTGTTAAGAAGAAAGATGGCTCGATGCGGATGTGTGTCGATTACCGGCAATTGAACAAAGTCACTATAAAGAATAGGTATCCCTTGCCTAGGATTGATGACTTGTTCGATCAGTTGAAGGGAGCGAGATTTTTCTCGTAGATAGATCTTCGATCGGGTTATCACCAGTTGAAGATTAAGGCGGAAGATGTTCCCAAAACTGCTTTCAGGACTCGGTATGGACACTACGAGTTCTTGGTGATGCCTTTTGGACTCACGAACGCGCCGGCAGCCTTTATGGATTTGATGAACCGGGTGTTCCAGCCATATCTTGATAGGTGCGTGATTGTATTTGTTGATGACATTTTGGTCTATTCCCAAACACGGGAAGATCACACACGCGACCTATGCCTTGCTTTGGAAATGCTAAGAGAGCACAAGCTATACGCCAAACTTAGCAAGTGTGAGTTTTGGTTGGAAGAGGTGGCATTCCTAGGCCACGTTGTTTCTGCAGAAGGTATCTCGGTAGATCCGAAGAAGATCGAAGCAGTTATGAGTTGGGCGAGGCCCAAGAGTGTTACTGAGATACGCAATTTTCTTGGATTGGCAGGCTACTACAGGAGATTCGTAGAGGGTTTCTCTAGCCTTGCAGCACCGCTCACTTACCTGACAAGGAAGAACGCCAAGTTTGTATGGAGTGATAAGTGCGAGATCAGTTTCACGGAACTGAAGAAGAGGCTTACTACAGCCCCGGTCCTTACTGTGCCATCTGGACCTTTTGGGTATGAGGTGTATAGTGATGCCTCACACGTTGGACTTGGGTGTGTACTCATGCAGCACAAGAAAGTCATTGCCTATGCATCAAGGCAGTTGAAGGAGCATGAGAAGAATTACCCCACGCACGACTTGGAGCTTGCGGCGGTCGTGTTTGCACTTAAGATTTGGCGTCATTACCTTTATGGGGTGGAGTTCTATGTATTTACCGATCACAAGAGCCTCAAGTACCTCTTTTCCCAAAAGGAGCTGAATCTAAGGCAAAGGCGTTGGATGGAATTTCTGAAGGACTATGATTGTACCATTCAATACCACCCGGGTAAAGCGAATGTTGTGGCTGATGCTTTGAGTAGAAGACCTCAAGGGTTGTTAGCACATATGTTGGTTCAAGAATGGAAGCTACTAGAAGATTTGGCAAATCTGGACATCAGTGTGAATGACTCTGTCCGTGGTCCTACCTTGGCAAATGTTACGGTTCGGCCGTACATTATAGATTTGATCCAAGAATATCAAGCCATGGATGCTGAATTGTTGGCTTATCGGGACAAGGAAGTTGCTAAGGGTAGTGAGGACTTCTCTCTCACTAGTCGGGGTGCTATCACATTCAAGGGAAGACTGTGCGTCCCAGCCAATGCAGATCTTCGAAGAGAAATTTTGGATGAAGCACACCGTTCGAAGTACACAGTGCATCCAGGGGGTACAAAGATGTACCGGAACCTCAAGAGTCACTTTTGGTGGCGGAATATGAAGAGGGAGGTTGCGGAATATGTAGCACGGTGCTTAGTGTGCCAACAGGTGAAAGCAGAACACATGCGGCCCGCCGGTCTATTGCATTCTCTTCCTATTCCCGAGTGGAAATGGGAGAACATATCCATGGATTTCATAGTTGGCTTGCCAAAGACGGCAAGGGGCCCAGATGCAATTTGGGTTGTAGTAGACCGTCTGACGAAGTCTGCGCACTTCTTACCTTACCGAACTACTTTCAACTCTAGCCAGTTGGCCGCTCTATACATCAAGGAAGTAGTGAGGTTACACGGAGTGCCCGTCAGTATTGTGTCAGATCGGGATCCAAGATTCACATCACGATTCTGGAAAAGCTTTCAGGAGGCTATGGGTTCCCGACTTGATTTCAGCACCGCTTTTCATCCACGGACGGATGGACAAACCGAGAGAGTGAACCAAGTCATTGAAGACATGCTTCGGGCTTGTATGTTGGATTTCAGAGGCAGTTGGGAAGAGCACTTGCCTTTGGTTGAATTTGCCTATAATAAGCTATCAGGCAAGTATTCAAATGGCACCATTTGAGGCCTTGTATGGGCGAAGTTGTAGGTCTCCTATCTATTGGGATGACGTAGGAGAAAGGAAAGTACTTGGTCCGGAGTTGATTGAGCAAACTGCAAACACAGTTAAGATCATTCGGGATCGATTGAAAGCCGCTCAAGATCGCCAGAAAAGCTATGCGGACACACGCCGTAGGGACATGGAATTTCAAGTAGGGGATCAAGTTTTTGTGAAAGTATAGGGCAAAGGGATCATGAGATTTGGAAAACGAGGCAAGCTCAGTCCTCGGTATGTTGGGCCTTTTGAGATTATCACCCGGGTTGGTGAAGTTGCTTATCGAGTAGCTCTTCCACCTCACATGGCCGCAGTTCACAACGTCTTCCATGTGTCTATGCTTCGGAAGTACATTGCGGATCCTTCGCATGTCATAGACTTGGAACCGTTGGAGGTTCGAGAGGACCTCACCTTGATTGAAAAGCCGGTTCAGATTTTGGATCGAAGCTACAAGACAATCCCTTTGGTTCTTGTGCAATGGCAACACCATGCTCGGGAAGAAGCTACATGGGAGCGTGAAGCCGAAGTCAAAGCAAAGTACCCAAAATTAATTGAATGAGTTTTGTATGAAGTTTGTGTAGGACTTGTAATTCTGTTTTGATTTGTAATGCTAGTATCGTCTGAATTTCGAGGACGAAATTTTTGTAAGGGGGAGAAGATGTAGAGCCCCAGACCTTTTCATGCTTAATACATGACACTTTCGTTGTCATTTTCCATTTTTAAGAGGTATAATTAATAAATAAGGAAGAAATTTGAAATTTCAACACGTCAGAAATATTCCTCTTCGAAGTACGAACACAACGCAAGTTGAATCGTCAAAATCGGATGAACGAGTCAAAAGATATGGCCAAAACAGTCTGAACCTGTAGGAAAACATAGCTCGGTTATGCACTGAGGACGTAGCTCGGAAGGCACTAAGGACGTGCTCTGACGTTGTACTCTGATAACGTAGCATAGACAACGTACTCTGATAACGTATACTGTGTGCATACATTGTACAACTCACCACGGGCACGTTGTACAACTCACCACGGGCACGCTGTACATAAGACAACGGACAACGAGTTGGCACTATTCACAACACCACGAGTTGGCACTATTCACAACACCACGAGTTGGCACTATTCACGGCACCACGAGTTGGCACTATTCACAGCACCACGAGTTGGTACTATTCACAACACCACGAGTTGGCACTATTCACAGCACCACGAGTTGGTACTATTCACAACACCACGAGTTGGCACTATTCACAGCACCAGGAGTTGGCACTATTCACAACACCACGAGTTGGCACTATTCACAGCACCACGAGTTGGCACTGTTCACAGCACCACGAGTTGGCACTGTTCACCGCACAACGAGTGGGCACTATTCACGACACAATGTGTTCAGCACTATTCACAGTCCTCGTGTCATTGCAGAAATCCCAGTAAGGGTATTACGGTCTTTTGGTCAGTTCACTCTTACCTTAAGAGTTTAACCCGAGCCTTTAGGGCATCATTCGACACTTAGAGAGTTTGAGAGAATAGAAGAAAGAGGAGAAGGCGATTCCAACCTAGGGTTTCCAGTTTGGACAGAAATCAAAGGGGTTTTTGAAACCCTAGATCAATCTCAAGCCCGTTTTCTTCAAGATTTCGGTTCAGGCATTGTGGAGCTCGCGATCCAAGCTAGGGCAACAACTCACAGTCATTTGGAAAGAGGGTTTCTCCCTCATTTCTTCAAGGTCGGTACTTTTTACTATCCTCCTAGTTATAGATCCTCTTTTCCCCTCATTTCTCTTTATTTTCTTTCACTTACACATGTGCTATGAGATGGATGAATGGTAAATGGTGAATGGTGAATGGTGAATGGAGATGTAAGGGGCGATTGGATGCCAGTGGTTGTGTGGTGATGATTAAAACGGGGAAGGGCATTGTTCCAATAATAAACATACATGTATGATTGAGTAAAACCATCTAGAAAAGCATATTGTAGGGTAAATCCATAATGAACACACCATGTTTGATGAAATGCCAAGGTGAATACAGTGAGCTGTAAATTAGGAAATACATGCCTAATAAATTCTGAATATTGCTAGGGCCTATGATAGTGTGTTTCCTGTTTTCCCTAAATGCTATGAATATTGAATTGCTTAATCTTTGACGCTATATGTGTTGTGAAATTACCCAATGGTCATGTTTAAATTTAAATGCAAGTATGTACACGGTTCCCATGAGCACGGCATGCATGGCATATTTATCGAGGTTTACAAGAACATGGTTAGAGGTGGGACATATCCTACGATATGTTTTACCTCGCTTTTCACAAGAAGACAAGAACCAACATTCCACGAGGGGTCTCCCCTCACTCACAAGTACATATCATGAAGAAGGGTCTCCCTTCCCTCGCAAGTACATACATATCATAAAGAAGGGTCTCCCTTCCCTCGCAAGTGCATTGCATAAAGAAGGGTCTCCCTTCCCTCTCAAGGCATCTCACAAGTGCATCTCACAAGTTACATGATCACAAGCAAGCATGCATGACATGACACGGCATACAAGAATCAAGCAAGATAGACAAGACAAGCTTTCAAGTACGAAAAGATATTTCAAGTCAAGTCAAGTGCACGATGTTTTCAAGGGGATTTATAGGTTTTCTACGAATTACAAGCATGATTATAAACTGCTTTACTTCCTTGTATGATATGAATTGTTTCTGTTTGACATATATAAATTGCTCCTGATTATGTATTGCCATTTTTATGCTATAATTGTTGGTTAGTATTTAGTACCCGCTGAGTATTCCATGCTCAGCCGTACTTCTTATGTCGGCAGGTTCTGAGGGAGCTGCTGCTCCATTTGATGTTTGTGCTCCTGGTCCATGGGTGGAAGAGGAGTACGTCGAGGAGCCTTTGGAGGAACCTCCCGTAGAGGGTTACCAATAGGTGGTTGTAGATTCTGAGTGGATTAGCTGTGGGTGAAATGAGAGTTAGATTTATGTATTTTGGCGGGCATGTCCGCACTTTCTTATGGATTGCTTTTTGTATAAAACTTGAATTTAAGTATGTATATACATAGAGGGTTGGTTAGTCTTCCGCTATGCCATGATAGAGCATGTTTCCGCTGATAATGTCCTCCATTGTATATGCTCTGTGGGTTTTTGCAAGATGGTTTGTCAAGCAAGTCATGTAAGCCATGATTAGTCGTCCAAAGTTCACTCTAACTCCTAGGGTGGGATTTGGGTCGTGACAGGCTAGCACCCTTCATTTGGCCTACCAACCTCCTTGACATGTACTTGTTTTCTTTCACTTGTGAACCAGAGGCTAGCACCCTTCACTTGGGCTATCAACCTCCTTGACATGTAACTATTTCATTTTCTTGTGAATCAGAGGCTAGTACCCTTTACTTGGGCTACGAACCTCCTTGACATATGCTTGTTTCTTGTTTAATTTATCATGTACAAATACTTTTTGAAAACCCGGTTCATGCATGCATGCGTGTTTGTGTGCTTGTCAATAGTGGCAACCTACTTTCTAAGTACGAATTTCGAGCTTCTTGGTTCCCAAATCGGGCAAACGAACTCGGATTCCATCGAAACGATTTCCCACTCAAAGGTTGGGTCAAAATACCCGCGTTAGAAGAATCGGCCCTGAAATCCGACCCCAGTATGGTAGTGAGGCAATTTTTTAGGTTTAGGATGAAGTATACTTTCTAAGTGTTGATTTTGGCCTCTCGTTGCGCAAATCAGGAAAACGACCTCAGATTCTATCGAAATGAATGCCCACACTTAGGTTGGATCGAAATACAGCGTTGGAACAAATGACACTGAAATCCGATAACAGGTTTGGATTTGGTGCGCGTTTGTAGGTTCAGGCCAAAGTATACTTTCTAGGTATGAATTTCAGGCCTCTCAGTGCCTAAGTCGGACAAACGACCCTCGGATTCCATCGAAACTGTCGCGACCCAAAACCCACCCTAGGAGTTAGAGTGAACTTTGGACGACTAATCATGGCTTACATGACTTGCTTGACAAACCAACCTGCAAAAACCCACAGAGCATATACAATAGAGGATGACAGCGGAAACATAACTTTAAAACACAGCGGAAGTCTAACAACTTCTAAGTATATACGCATGGTCCAAGTTTAATACAAAGAAATCAAAACAAAGAAAGTGCGGACATGCCCGCCAAAATACATGGATATAATCACTCATGCTCACCCACAGCCAATCCGCTCAGAATCTAACACCACCTCCTGATAACCCTCTACGGGAGGTTCCTCCAAAGGCTCCTCGACGTACTCCTCTTCCACCCATGGACCAGGAGCACAAAAATCAAATAGAGCAGCAGCTCCCTCAGAACCTGCCGACATAAGAAGTACGACTGAGCATGGAATACTCAGTGGGTACCAAATACTAACCAATAGTCATTGCATAAAAATGGCAATACATAAATCAGGAGCAATTCATATATGTTAGACGGAAACAATTCATATCATACAAGGAAGTAAAGCAATTTATAATCATGCTTGTATTTCGTAGAAAGCCGATAAAACCTCTTGAAAACATCGTGCACTTGACTTGGCTTGAAATATCTTTTCGTACTTGAGAGCTTGTCGTGTTTGTCTTACTTGATCTTGTCGAGCGTGTCGTACGTGTCATGTCATGCATGTCACGAGTGCTTGCTTGTGATCATGTAACTTGTGAGATACACTTGTGAGATATCCTTGTGAGATGCGCTTGAGAGATGCCTTGAGAGGGAAGGGAGACCCTTCTTTATGCAATGCACTTGCGAGGGAAGGGAGACCCTTCTTCATGATATGTATGTACTTGCGAGGGAAGGGAGGCCCTTCTTCATGATATGCACTTGTGAGTGAGGGGAGACCCCTCGTGGAATGTTGGTTCTTGTTTTCTTGTGAAAAGCGAGGTAAAACATATCGTAGGATATGTCCCACCTCTAACCATGTTCTTGAAAACCTCGATAAATCATGTCATGCATGCCGTGCTCGTGGGAACCGTGTACATACTTGCATTTAAATTTAAATATGACATTTGAGTAATTTCACAACACGTGTAACATCAATGATTGAGCAATGTAATATTCATATCATTTAGGGAAAGCTAGAAAATACACTATCATAGGACCTAGCAATATTCATAATTTATTAGGCATGCATTTCCTAATTTACAACTCATTTTATTCACCTTGGCATTTCATAAAACATGGTGTGTTCATTATTCATTATTCATTTAAACCTAAATCATGCTTTTCTAGGTGAGTCTACTCAAATCATAAAGGTGTGTTTATTATGGATACAATGCCCTCCCCATTTTAATCATCACAACACAACCCTTGGCATCCAATCGCCCATTCCATCTCCATTCACTATTCACAACCATCCATCTCATAGCACATGTGTAAATGAAAGAAAATCAAAAGAAATAAAGGGAAAAGATGAACTATAACTAGGAGGGTAGTAAGAAGTACCGACCTTGAAGAAATGAGGAAGAAACCCCTTCCAAAAACGACCATGAGGTGCTGCCCTAGCTTGGGGAACGCTCTCCACGAGTGCTTGAGCCGTGATCTTCGAGAAAAACTTTTGGGGAACGCTCTCCACGAGTGCTAAGCTCTCCACTAGCTTAGGAAACCCTTTCTCCTCTCTTCTAATCCCCCAAATCCTCTAAGTGTTGAGAATGAGCCCTAAAGGCTCGGGTTAAACTCTTAAGGTAAGAGTGAACCGACCAAAAGACCATAATACCCTTACTAAAATTTTTGCAAAAACACGAGTGCCGAACACGTTGAGCTGTGAATAGTGCCAAACACGTTGTGCTGTGAATAGTGCCAAACACGTTGTGCTGTGAATAGTGCCGAACACATTGTGGTGTGAATAGTGTCGAACACGTTGTGCTGTGAATAGTGCCGAACACGTTGTGCTGTGAATAGTGCCGAACACGTTGTGCTGTGAATAGTGCCGAACACGTTGTGCTGTGAATAGTGCCGAACATGTTGTGCTGTGAATAGTGCCAAACACGTTGTGCTGTGAATAGTGCCGAACACGTTGTGCTATGAATAGTGCTGACCACATTGTGCGTTGTCTTATGTACAACGTCCCGTCATGAGCTGTACAACGTATACGTTGTTTGCTGTACAACGTACACGTTGTCTGCTGCACGACGTACCCGTTGTCTGTTGCACAACAGATGCACAACGTATACGTTATCAGAGCTAGAGCTACGTTATCAGAGTACGTTGTCTATGCGTTGTCTGTGCCTTATCAGAGCACGTTATCAGAGTTACGTCCTTAGTGCCTTCCAAGCTACGTCCTTAGTGCCTTCCGAGCTACGATTGCCTGCAGGTCCAGACTGTTTTGGCCATATCTTTTGACTCGTTCGTCCGATTTTGACGATTCAACTTGCGTTGGGTTCGTACTTCGAAAAGGAACATTTTTGACATTTTGGAATTTCTAATTTCTTCCTTATTTATTAATTATACCTCTTTAAAGGCAAAATGGCAATGAAAGGGTCATGCATTAAATGTGAAAAGGTCCGGGGCTCTACAGAAACAATTTCCCACACTTAGGTTGGGTCGAAATACACGCTTGAGAATAAACGGCATCGAAATTTGACCCCCGGTTTGGATTTGGTGCGCATTTGTAGGTTCAAGCCGAAGTATATTTTCTATATATGTATTTTGAGCCTCTCGGTGACCAAATCGGGGAAATGACCTCGGATTCAATCAAAACGAATTCTCACACTCAGGTTTGGTCAAAATACAGGCGTTAGAAGAAACGACATTGAAATCCGACCCCTAGTTTTGAATTGGGGCACTTTTTTACGATTAGGCCGAAGTATACTTTCTAAGTATGGATTTCGAGCCTCTCGGAGCCCAAATTTCGCAAACAACCTCGGGTTCCATTGAATCCAATTCCCACATTTAGGTTGGGTTGAAAAACACGCGTTAGAAGAAAAGGCATCGAAATCCGACCACCGGTATGGATGTGGTGCACTTTTTTTGGTTTAGGCCGAAGTATACTTTCTAATTATGAATTTCGGGCATCTCGGGACCCAAATCGAGCAAACGACCTTGGATTCCATCGAAACGATTTCCTAAACAAAGGTTGGGTCGAAATACCCGCGTTAGAAGAATCGGAATTGGAATCCGACCCCGGTTTGGATGTGGGTCACTTTTTTAGGTTTAGGGCGAAGTATACTTTCTAAGTGTGGATTTCGGCCTCTCATTGCGCAAATCGGGCAAACGACTTTAGATTCTATTGAAATGAATTCTCACATTTAGGTTAGATCAAAATACACACGTTAGAACAAATGACATCGAAATCCGATCACATGTTTGGATTTGGTGCGCGTTTTTTGGTTTAGGCCAAAGTATACTTTATAGGTATGAATTGTTAGACATGATGCCGAGAAAAGTCATTTAGATTGTTAGAACCTTATTAATTTGATTGATAAATACTTCTGCTTAATCTATTGCGTATTCATTATGGGTAATTGATCATGATCAAGAGATGATCTATATGATATGAGATATCGATAAAGGTCCATAGGATATATTTTAGGAACGTTATGTGATTAGATTATCACAGGTTGATATAACTTTCCGGTTCCTTATACCTTATATAGTCACAACTATGGGTGAAGCTGGGCACTTCACTTATATGGCTGCCAGAATGCTAAGATGTTCTCAATAGTTGAGATGTAGTTCTATCTCGAACTATTGTAGTGGAGACTACACATCAGCATATGGGTGTTTAAATGTACATTGACTGATTGCATTCAATGAGAGACCTCTTGCATAAACATACTATCAGATAGTTGGTCTCTCATTCATATTGAACGGTTTCGATGATCCTTAGATCTGATGAGTTCATCTATGACTGAGCGGTGATCTCACTGTTGTGATTCCACCAACGTATTTTCTAACTTAGGGAATACAATACAGTGACAGTTAGATAGTCAGAAAGTTGTTCGAGTCATGATGAATTTCAAACAAGAAATCCACGCTCATTAATTTGAGAGATTATCTAAGTTCCGAGTAAGACAGTTGATTACGTTCAAATCCTACGCAGGTGATTTTGAAAAAAAAATAAGTTTTTAAATATACTTTTATTAAAAAGTATTATACTTATGAAAGGATTTTCTCAAAGTGTTTTTCATGAGAAATTGTTTCTCATGGCTTAATCATAAGTCTTGAAAACCCCGGATGATTTGCAATGTGCTAATGGGTTGGATAGTATGTCAATCTCGAAGACCTATTAGGGATAATGTATTTGGAAGGATAAATCGAATTTAAAAGTTCATGTCGTGGGATCCATAATGGTTAATGTTCATACACTGGGATTCAATTGCAACATGGATATTTCACGTCACTTGCAATTCCGATGTAATTCCTGTTTAGGGTCAATGGGATAACATTGGATAAGCCAGGGTAAGAATGTCCCAGATCAATCTGTGGAGGTGCTCACATAAGAAATACAAGCTCAATAATTGATTAAAAGTTAATCAATTATTTTAAGTGATTAAAAGTTAATCATTTAATTAAATAGATTAAAAGTTAATCTATTGTTTAAATTAATTGTTAATTTAAACATATGGATTATTTTAGCAATTATTTAATTAACATAATTAAAGAGGAAATGAGTTTGACCCATATCCGTATACCCATTAAAATGGACCTTTAATATGGGCCAAAGCCCATGGGTTTAAACCCTAGGGTGGGGCGCCCACTTGAGGAATCCTAATTGGATTAGGATTTGTTTAATTGAATAATTGTTGAAATATAATTCCCTTAATTATGGAATTTAAATCCAATGGTTGGATTGCATGAAGGATTAAGATGGAATTGTAATTAGATTACAAAAGGGAGTTTTAACTCCCCAAAGTCCACACCCCACCTTGGTGTTGGTCTCCTAGTTTGACTAGGTTTCCATCTTTGAGTTAGGATGTTGACTTATCCCTTTTAATTAAGGAATCCTCTTATAATAAGGACTTTTTAATTAGTAGGATTACTCTAACTAAAGTAGTTATTGATTAAGTAGGAATTTATTTTATTAATAATAAGAGTTATTGTTAATTTTGACTTTTGTGAGTTTAGCCATTCCCCCAGGGAGGGGACTAGTGCAGCTGACTTCCTAGCTAAATTTTGTATGTATGTGGGTGAGTTTACTTTTGTACCTTCAATTTTTCCTTTGGCTTTGTCTAAGCTAGTAGATAGGGATGCGAAAGGCCATCATTACATGTGTTTGTAATTATGAGTTTTATTAATTGCATCTGTTCGGGGTCTGCCTAACCCCAACTTTCTTTTTCCCCAAAAAAAAAAAACCATTAAACACTTTTCTCCAGAATTTTTTCTCTCCTCTCCTCTCTCTCTCTCCAAACCGTGAGCCCTAGGGGATGATACCCCTAGGGATTTTCGTGAGCTACTCGGTGGTCCAAAGTTGGGTTTTACAAATCTAAGATTTTGAAACTTAGTGTTTTTGGTGATAGAAGGTCTATACCATTACTCCATCTTCTTCCTCCTGCTTTTATAATTTCAAAGGAGATTCTAAAGCTTCGTGAGGATAGCGAAGAACAAGGATCGAGCTTCTAGTATTTTTCGGAGAAATCTCTGCAAAGGGTTCTGACGGTTCGAGTGGATTAAGATTCACCAATGAACAACATTCACCAAGGTGATATGACTAAAGCTCTTAGATAATTTTGATACTTTTTATGGTGTTAAGATCTAGGGGATCCAGTTTCGGCATAATTTTTTATCCGGATCCCCCTACAAGTGGTATCAGAGCTCATGGTTAAGGGTATTTTTTTGCTTATTTTGATAAGGTAATTAAATGGATAATTTAATTCATGAGATGAATTAATTTAGATCTATTTAATATTGCTCTTAATTTTTATTATTTTATTTGTTGATGAGATGAATAAATAAATATTTATTATATAATTGAAATAGAATTGATAATTAAATAAATTTTAAAAACTAGTATTATATGTGATATAATTAAATTCGAAATAAAGAGTTTATTTTGAAATTACTTTTAAATGATTTGATCATTTAATTATTATTCATTTTATTCAGCTTGGCATTCTATCAAACATGGTATGTTCATTATTTTGTTAACCCTACAACATATTTTTCTAGATGGGTTATAATTCCATCATACATGTTTGTTCAGTATATTACAACACAACCATTGGCATCCAATCGCCCATTCCATCTCTATTCACAACATTCACACATCCCAATTCATAGCACAAGCATAGATGAAGGAAAACAAAGAAACATGGAGGAAAAGATGAACTATGACTAGGAGGGTAGCAAGATGTACCGACCTTGATCAATAAGGAAGAAAACTCCTCCAAAAACCTTCATGAGGCTCTGCCCTAGCTTGGAACACGAGCTCCATGAGTTCTTGAGCTTGAATCTTGAAGAAAATGGCTTGAGGTTGATCTAAGTCTTCACCCCTTTTGATTTCTTCCCCAAATTGAAACCCTAGGTTAGAAATCGCCCTCTCCTCTTTCTCTAACTATCAAATGTCTCTAGGTGTTGTAAATGAGCCCTAAAGGCTCGGGCAACCCTTAAGAGTAAAGAGTGAAATGCCAAAAGACCGAAACACCCTTACTGAAATTTCTGCAAAACACGATACACCAATCGATTGGTGGTCGATACCGAGCGATCGACCGCCTACCGATCAATCGGTTTCATAACTGAGCAATCGGTTAAAAATCTACTCTCTGGAAAATTTCCCAATACAAAAATCTTGACCAGTCGATAGCTACCGATCGATCGGTTTTGTACCGATCGTTCGCTCCATGGACCGAGCGATCGGTGGTCTGCAGGTCCAAACTGTTTTGGCCATATCTTTTGCCTCGTTCGTCGGATTTGGACGATTAAACTTGCGTTGGGTTCACCCTTCGAAAAGTAACAATTTTTACGTTTCAGAATTTTCAATTTCTTTCTTATTTATTAATTGTACTACATTAAAGGCACATTGGCTACGAAAGGGCCATGCATTAAACATGAAAAAGTCCGGGGCTCTACAATTTTGATGTCGTTTCTTCTAATGCGTGTATTTTGACCCAACCTAAGTGTGGGAAATCGATTTGATGGAATCCAAGGTCGTTTGCAAAATTTAGGCACCGAGAGGCTCGAAATCTATACTTAGAAAGTATACTTCAGCCCAAACCTACACATGAGAACAAAATCAAAACCGGTGGTCGGATTTCGATGGTCATTTTTCTAACACTTGTATTTCGACCCAACCTAAGTGTGGGAAATCGTTTCGATTGAATCTCAGATCGTTTGCCAGATTTGGGCACCGAGAGGCTCGAAATTCGTACTTAGAAATTATACCTCGGCCAAAAGCTACAAACCCGTACAAAATCCAAACCTGTGATCGCATTTCAATTTCATTTCTTCTAATGCGTGTATTTCGATCCAACCTATGGGTGGAATTCATTTCGATAGAATTTGAGGACGTTTCTCGATATGTGCACCGAGAGGCCGAAATCCATACTTCGAAAATATTCTTCGTCCTAAACCTAAAAAAGTGCACCACATCCAAATCGGGGGTCTGATTTCGATGTTGTTTCTTCTAATGCGTGTATTTGGACCCAACCTAAGTGTGGGAATTCGTTTCAAAAGAATCCGAGGTCGCTAGTCCGATTTGGGCACCAAGAGGCCGAAATCCACACTTAGAAACTATACTTCGGGCCAAACCTAAAAAAGTGCACCACATCCAAACTGGCATGTTTAGATGTCGTTTCTTCTCACCCGTATATTTCGACCCGACCTAAGTGTGGGAATTCGTTTCAATGGAATCAGAGGTCGCTAACCCGATTTGGGCAACGAGAGGCCGAAATCCATACTTGGAAACTATACTTCGGCCTAAACCTAATAAAGTGCACCAAATGGAAACTGCTTATTGGATTTCCATGACGATTCTTCTAACGCGGGTATTTCGACCCAACCATTGTGTAGGAAATCATTTCAATTGAACCCGAGGTCTTTTACTCGATTCGGGCACGAGAGGCCCGAAATTCATACTTAGAAAGTATACTTCGGCCTAAACCTACAAACGTGCTCCAAATCCAAACCTGTCAATGGATTTCGAAGTCATTTGTTCTAACTCGTGTATTCCGATCCAACCTAAGTGTGGGAATTCATTTCGATAGAATACGAGGTCGTTTGTCCGATTAGTGCACCCTGAGGCCGAAATCCATATTTAGAAAGTATATTTCGTCCTAAACCTAAACATGTGCACCACATCTAAACCAAGGGTCGGATTTCGATGCCGTTTCTTATATAACACATGTTTTTCGACCCAACCTAAGTGTGGGAATTCGATTTGAAGGAATCCAAGGTCGTTTGCAAAATTTAGGCACCGAGAGGCTCGAAATCTATACTTAGAAAATATACTTCGGCCTAAACCTACAAATGAGAACAAAGTCAAAACCGGTGGTCGAATTTCGATGGCCATTTTTCTAACACTTGTATTTAAAACCCAACCTAAGTGTGGGAAATCGTTTCAATTGAATCCCATATCGTTTTCCAGATTTGGGCACCGAGAGGCTCGAAATTCGTACTTAGAAAGTATACCTCGGCCAAAAGCTACAAACCCGCACAAAATAAAAACCTGTGATCGCATTTCAATTTCATTTCTTCTAACGCGTGTATTTCGATCCAACCTAAGGGTGGAATTCGTTTCGATAGAATCCGATGACGTTTGCTCGAATATTTGCAACGAGAGGCCGAAATCCATACTTAGAAAATATTCTTCGTCCTAAACCTAAAAAAGTGCACCACATCCAAACTGGGGGTCATGTTTTGATGTCGTTTCTTCTCACGCGTGTATTTCGACCCGACCTAAGTGTGGGAATTCGTTTCAATGGAATCCGAGGTCGCTAACCTGATTTGGGCACCGAGAGGCCGAAACCCATACTTCGAAACTAAACTTCGGCCTAAACCTTAAAAAGTGCACCAAATGCAAACCGCTTATTGGATTTCGATGACGATTCTTCTAACGCAGGTATTTCGACCCAACCATTGTGTAGGAAATCATTTCAATGGAACTCGAGGTCTTTTACTCGATTTGGGCACGAGAGGCCCGAAATTCATACTTAGAAAGTATACTTCGGCCTAAACTTACAAACGCGCACCAAATCAAAACCTGTGAACGGATTTCGAAGTCATTTTGTTCTAACGCGTGTATTCCGATCGAAACTAAGTGTGGGAATTCATTTCGATAGAATACGAGGTCGGTTTGACCGATTAGTGCACCCTGAGGCCGAAATCCAATTTAGAAAGTATATTTCGTCCTAAACCTAAAATGTGCACCACATCCAAACCAAGGGTCGGATTTCGATGCCGTTTCTTATAACGCATGTTTTTCGACCCAACCTAAGTGTGGGAATTCGATTTGATGGAATCCAAGGTCGTTTGTAAAATTTAGGCACCGAGAGGCTCGAAATCTATACTTAGAAAGTATACTTCGGCCTAAACCTACAAATGAGAAGAAAATCAAAACCGGTGGTCGAATTTCGATGGCCATTTTTCAAACGCTTGTATTTCGCCCCAACCTAACTGTGGGAAATCGTTTCGATTGAATCCCAGATCGTCTGCCAGATTTGGGCACCGAGAGGCTCAAAATTCGTACTTAGAAGGTATACCTCGACCCAAACCTACAAACCCGAACAAAATCAAAACCGGTGATCGCATTTCAATTTCATTTCTTTTAATGTGTATATTTCGATCCAACCTAAGGGTGGAAATCGTTTCGATAGAATCCGAGGTCGTTAGCTCGATTTGTACACCGAGAGGCCGAAATCCATACATAGAAAATATTCTTCGTCCGAAACCTAAAAAAGTGCACCACATCCAAATCGGGGGTCTGATTTCGATGTCGTTTCTTCTAATGCTTCTATTTTGACCCAACCTAAGTGTGGGAATTCGATTTCATGGAATCCAAGGTCGTTTGCAAAATTTAGGCACCGAGAGGCTCGAAATCTATACTTAGAAAGTATACTTCGGCCTAAACCTACAAATGAGAACAAAATCAAAACCGGTGGTCGGATTTCGATGGCCATTTTTCTAACGCTTGTATTTCGACCCAACCTAAGTGTGGGAAATCATTTCGATTGAATCCCAAATCAATTGCCAGATTTGGGCACCGAGAGGCTCGAAATTCGTACTTAGAAAGCATACCTCGTCCAAAAGCTACAAACCCGCACAAAATCCAAACCTGTGATCGCATTTCAATTTAATTTCTTCTTAACTCGTGTATTTTGATCCAACCTAAGGGTGGAATTCGTTTCGATAGAATCCGAGGACGTTTGCTCGATATGTGCACCGAGAGGTCGAAATCCATACTTAGAAAATATTCTTCATCCTAAACTCAAAAAAGTGCACCACATCGAAATCGGGGGTCTGATTTCGATGTCGTTTCTTCTAATGTGTGTATTTTTACCCAACCTAAGTGTGGGAATTCGTTTCAACAAAATCCGAGGTCGCTAGTCCGATTTGGGCACCAAGAGGCCGAAATCTACACTTAGAAACTATACTTCGGCCTAAAAAAAAAAAAAGTGCACCACATCCAAACTGGGGGTCATGTTTCGATGTCGTTTCTTCTCACGCGTGTATTTCAAACCCATCTAAGTGTGGGAATTCGTTTCAATGGAATCCGAGGTCGCTAACCCGATTTGGGCACCGAGAGGCCGAAATCCATACTTAGAAACTATACTTCGGCCTAAACCTAAAAAAGTGCACCAAATGCAAACCGCTAATTGGATTTCGATGATGATTCTTCTAACGCGCACCAAATGCAAACCTGTGAATGGATTTCGAAGTCATTTATTCTAATGCGTGTATTCCGATCCAACCTAAGTGTGGGAATTCATTTCGATAGAATACGAGGTCGTTTGCCCGATTTGTGCACCGTGAGGCCGAAATCCATATTTAGAAAGTATATTTCGTCCTAAACCTAAAAAAAATGTGCACCACATCCAAACAAGGGGTCGGATTTCGATGCCGTTTCTTATAATGCATGTTTTTCGACC
The DNA here is from genome assembly GCA_015143295.1 of Tetracentron sinense. Classification (NCBI taxonomy): domain Eukaryota; kingdom Viridiplantae; phylum Streptophyta; class Magnoliopsida; order Trochodendrales; family Trochodendraceae; genus Tetracentron; species Tetracentron sinense. The sequence continues at coordinate 13,856,416 of CM026565.1, read as the reverse complement.
CAACCTAAGTGTGGGAATTCGATTTGATGGAATCCAAGGTCGTTTGCAAAGTTTAGGCACTGAGAGGCTCGAAATCTATACTTAGAAAGTATACTTCAGCCTAAACCTACAAATGTGAAAAAAATCAAAACCGGTGGTCAAATTTCGATGGCCATTTTTCTAACGGTTGTATTTCGCCCCAACCTAGGTGTCGGAAATTGTTTCGATTGAATCGCAGATCGTTTGCCATATTTGCGCACCGAGAGGCTCGAAATGCATACTTAGAATGTATATCTCGGCCTAAACCTACAAACCCGCAAAAATCAAAACCGGTGATCGCATTTCAATTTCATTTCTTCTAATGCGTATAGTTTGATCCAACCTAAGGGTGGAATTCGTTTTGATAGAATCTGAGGTCGTTAGCTCGATTTGTGCACCGAGAGGCCGAAATCCATACTTAGAAAATATACTTCGACCTAAACCTCAAACAGTTCACTACATCCAAACTGGGGGTCTGATTTCGATGTCGCTTCTTCCAACGCGTGTATTTTGACCCAACCTAAGTGTGAGAATTCGTTTCAATGGAATCCGTGGTCGCTAGCCCAATTTGGGCATCGAGAGGCCGAAATCCATACTTAGAAACTATATTTCGGTCGAAACCTAAAAAAGTGCACTAAAGGCAAACCGCGGGTTTGATTTCGATGCCGATTCTTCTAACGCGGGTATTTCGACTCAACCTTTGTGTGGGAAATCATTTCGATGGAATCCAAGGTCGTTTGCCCGATTTGGGCATCGAGAGGCCCGAAATTCATACTTAGAAAGTATACTTCGGCCTAAGCTTACAAATGCACACGAAATCCAAACCATGATCGGATTCCAATGTCATTTATTCTAACGTGTGTAATTCGATCAAACCTATGTGTAGAATTCATTTCGATAGAATCCGAGGTCGTTTGCCCGATTTATGTATCGAGAGGCCAAAATCCATACTTAAAAAGTATATTTTGTCCTAAACCTAAAAATGTGCACCACCTCCTAACCGGGGATTGGATTTCGATTTCGTTTCTTCTAATGCCTGTATATCGACCAAACCTGAGTGTGGGAATTTGATTTGATCGATTCCAAGGTGGTTTGCAAAATTTAGGCACCGAGAGGCTCGAAATCTATACTTAGAAAGTATACTTCAGCCTAAACCTACAAATGAGAAAAAAATCAAAACCGGTGGTCGAATTTCGATGGCCATTTTTCTAATGGTTGTATTTCGACCCAACCTAGGTGTGGGAAATTGTTTCGATTGAATCCCAGATCGTTTGCCAGATTTGCGCACTGAGAGGCTCGAAATTCGTACTTAGAATGTATACCTCGGCCTAAACTTACAAACCCGTACAAAATCAAAACCGGTGATCGCATTTGAATTTCATTTCTTCTAATGTGTATATTTCGATCCAACCTAAGGGTGGAATTTGTTTTGATAGAATCTGAGGTCGTTAGCTCGATTTGTGCACCGAGAGGCCGAAATCCATACTTAGAAAATATACTTCGACCTAAACCTCAAATAGTTCACTACATCCAAACTGGGGGTCTGATTTCGATGTCGCTTCTTCCAACGCGTGTATTTTGACCCAACCTAAGTGTGAGAATTCGTTTCAACGGAATCCGAGGTCGCTAGCCCAATTTGGGCATCGAGAGGCCGAAATCCACACTTAGAAACTATATTTCGGCCGAAACCTGAAAAAGTGCACTAAAGGCAAACCGCGGGTTTGATTTCGATGCCGATTCTTCTAACGCGGGTATTTCGACTCAACGGTGTGGGAAATCATTTCGATGGAATCCGAGGTCGTTTCCCTGATTTGGACATCGAGAGGCCCGAAATTCATACTTAGAAAGTATACTTCGGCCTAAGCCTACAAACGCACACCAAATCCAAAGCCATGATCGGATTCCGATGTCATTTATTCTAACGTGTGTAATTCGATCCAACCTATGTGTAGAATTCATTTCGATAGAATCCGAGGCCGTTTGCTCGATTTATGCACCGAGAGGCCGAAATCCATACTTAGAAAGTATACTTTGTCCTAAACCTAAAAATGTGCACCACCTCCTAACCGGGGATTGGATTTCGATGTCGTTTCTTCTAATGCCTGTATATCGACCAAACCTGAGTGTGGGAATTCGATTTGATGGAATCCAAGGTGGTTTGCAAAATTTAGGCACCGAGAGGCTCGAAATCTATACTTAGAAAGTATACTTCAGCCTAAACCTACAAATGAGAAGAAAATCAAAACGGGTGGTCGAATTTCGATGGCCATTTTTCTAACGCTTGTATTTCGACCCAACCTAGGTGTGGGAAATTGTTTCGATTGAATCCCAGATCGTTTCCCAGATTTGCGCACCGAGAGGCTCGAAATTCGTACTTAGAATGTATACGTCGGCCTAAACCTACAAACCCGCACAAAATCAAAACCGGTGATCGCATTTCAATTTCATTTCTTCTAATGTGTATATTTCGATCCAACCTAAGGGTGGAATTCGTTTCGATAGAATCTGAGGTCATTAGCTCGATTTGTGCACCGAGAGGCCGAAATCCATACTTAGAAAATATATTTCGACTTAAACCTCAAACATTTCACTACATCGAAACTGGGGGTCTGATTTCGATGTCGCTTCTTCCAACGCGTGTATTTTGACCCAACCTAAGTGTGGGAATTCGTTTCAACGGAATCCGAGGTCGCTAGCCCAATTTGGGCATCGAGTTGCCGAAATCCGTACTTAGAAACTATACTTCGGCCTAAACCTAAAAAAGTGCACCAAAGGGAAACCGCGGGTTGGATTTTGATGCCGATAGTTCTAACGCAGGTATTTCGACCCAACCTTTGTGTGGGAAATCATTTCGATGGAATCCAAGATCGTTTGCCTGATTTGGGCATCGAGAGGCCCGAAATTCATACTTAGAAACTATACCTCGGCCTAAACATACAAACGCGCACCAAATCCAAACCCATGATTGGATTCCGATGTCATCTGTTCTAACGTGTGTAATTCGATCCAACCTATGTGTAGAATTCATTTCGATAGAATCTGAGGTCGTTTGCCCGATTTATGCACCAAGAGGCTGAAATCCATACTTAGAAAGTATACTTTGTCCTAAACCTAAAAATGTGCACCACCTCCTAACCGGGGATTGGACTTCGATGTTGTTTCATCTAATGCCTGTATATCGACCAAACCTGAGTGTGGGAATTCGTTTTGTTGTAATCTGAGGTCGTTTCCCAGATGTGGTCGCCTAGAGGCTCGAAATCAATACTTAGAAAGTATACTTCGGCCTAAACCTACAAACCCGCACAAAATTCAAACTTGTGATCGCATTTCAATGTCTTTTCTTGTGTAGCACCCCGGACATTTCTATACTTAATGGGTACCACTTTCGTAGCCAATTGGCCTTCCACGTAGTCTAATTAATAAATATGGGTGAAATTTGAAATTCTGAAATGTCAGAAATGTTAATTTTCGAAAGATGAATCTAACGCAAGTTAAATCGTCGAAAACCGACGAACGAGTCAAAAGATATGGCCAAAACAGTTGGGACCTGCAGAGAACCGATCGCTCGGTCAAACATAGAGATTGATCGGTTCACAACCGATCGCTCGGTCATTATTAGTGATCGATCAGTGCAAAACCGATCGATCGAAGGCTATTGACTGGTTAACTTTTTTGTATGGGGAAATTTTTCAGAGAGTATGTTTTTTACCGATCGCTTGGACAAGAACACCGATCGCTCGGTAGGCAACCGATCGATTGGTCATAACCGCCGATCGCTCGGTCTATCGCGTTTTGCAGAAATTTCAGTAAGGGCTTTTTTTGTCTTTTGGGCGTTAAACCCTTACCAATAAAGGCTTGCTCGAGCCTTTAGGGCTTCATTCACTATACTTAGAAGGTTTTGAGAGATAGAAAGAGAGAAGGTTAGGTTTTCCTTTTGGGAAGAAATCAAGAGTTTGGATTGCCAAGATTTGTTCCAAGGCTTGGATTCTTCAAATCCAAA